>PVJD01002570.1:0-197373 GCA_004026545.1 Mormoops blainvillei | reverse complement strand
CATGTGGAGTCAGATTTTGATTCTGCATTTCTACAAGTTTCTACAGGGTGCTAAATTACTGGTCTGAAGGCCACCCTTTGAATAATTATAAAGCTTTATGCTCTACAACCTATTTATTATCTTCTGGGTATGACTTGTACATGACTGACATGCTAATGTTTTGTATATTGCTTCTCCTCCCTGGAGTTCTTTCTCCATTTATTTCCCCCCTATGAATCCAACCCGCCTTCCCAAGCTCTTTCTCTTGGGCAAAGACTTCCCTGACTACTCTAGTGCTCTACTCCTTGATTTTTTGAATTCTATTAAACTGTCTATTGTTGTTGCTTGGAGTTTGATCCATCATCTACAGACATGGGTCAAATGTTGTCTATCATTGTGTGTATTCCTATGAGGCTCAACATAATGTCTCACATATAGTAAGTACTCAACAAATTGTTCTTGAATAAATGAATGAATGATTCATTTCAGCATTTCCACTCCATAAAGAAATCAAATGTTTTACTGTTAATTTTTATCATATTCCAGAACATGGAGGAAAGAGACAAAATGGAATTTCCCCTACCTACTCAAATGAGGCAGTCCAATTTAAACAATTTGATCTATTCAAACACGAATGATATGAAAATATCTAAAATGAGTTTATATTAAAATTCAAATTTCTCTTTTCAGTTTTCCAAACAATGAAATTTGCTACCACTGTTTCTGCCTCACTTTCCAAAGCCAAATACCCATATTTTATTATGTATGAGAACATGACATAATAGCCGATAAAGGATTAGTTCTATAGCATATGACTTGGTATTATATCATGATTTCAATAGCCTGGTTAAACTTGCTTTATACCAAATACCATGCTGCATATCAAATAATGAAGTGAACTCATTGCCTGGTGTAAAACAAAGAGTCTTTATTATTGATATAGAGAAGTTGTTTTAAATTTTAAAGTTAAAAGAAGGAAGTTCTTTGAATATTTGAATATTGCTTAACCCACTATTGTGGGAAAAAAGTTAGAAGCATTTCAGAACATAGTACCCCATTTGGCATTAAACAATTTCTTACCAACTTACAGTATTTGTTTTATAAAGTAAGCTTTAACCTAAATATCAATTCATCATTTTTGACAAGAGAAAAAAACTTATTGTATATTATCAGATTCTTGTTAGGTAGATGTTTTGGTTTTAAGTTATTGAACTGCAAAATCTCTTGGTAAACGGTGGAGCACCAGCTCCATGAATGTAAGGTATTTTAACCATTATTATGCATAAGCTATAACATTTCTGTAAAAGGCTACAAAATATAAGTTAAATGAGTACAACAAGTAAAAGTGCTCTATCATTTGAATATGAGATGTAAAAGCACAATGAATCTTATTTTTAGAGTTTAACAATTCAAATCCATTTGTTTTATTTAAACTACAAACGATTTCCATTTTTAATTTAGTTTTCCCACCTCTGATGGAAATGTCTCTTCATAAAATAAATAATAAAGTGAAAATTCTTAGAAAGCAGGTGTTAACGCCGATTTTTACTTAATCTTTATTTAGTTCTCTAGCTTTTGATAAAATAGTTGCAGGAGAAGTGTAATAGTTCAGGATTTGCAAAGCTCTCTGTCACCTCCTCACCTGAGTTCATCAGAATGGAGCAGTGCAGGGTATAGAACTGGTAGAGACCAGAAGGGCTATAGGCAAATATGGCATTTTTATAGAATTGTTAGATCTGGAAGAAACTTGGAGACCATCCGCGCTGGTCCCCTTGGTTTACTAGTGCAGACACTGTGGCTCTGATATTGCCAGGCTCATTAGTTAGAGTTAAGCTCGAACTGTGCTCTTTCCCTTCAGTCCATGGTTCTTTTCCCCTTGATAAGTGACATACAGGAAAACGAAGAACAGTAAGAACATCCAAAAAGACAAGCAGATGAAGGGGGTAACAGAGTCTCTTCTAGGCTGGATGGGAAGCCCTGCCACTTAATCCACATCCCATTCAACTCTCAATGGTCTGCCATCCTTAGGAGACAACCAGTAACTAGAAATTACTAGATTGATAATTACGCAAATGAAACGTCTCTGGATGTTTTATTATCTATCACTGGATATCCCCTTTATACAAAAAAAGAAAAAAAAAACAAATGTTGACTTTATTCTATGACTCTCCACTGTCGTTTGCTCTTTCTTTTTACCATATACAATTTCTAACACTTGTCAAGTGCTTGCTTTCGGTCAGCGAGCGGGCTAGTCCCACTTGTAATATTTACTTACAAGGAAGTAAATATTATGCTTTACTTCCTTGAATTTTCATATATGACTCTAAAAAGTAGATACTATTATTCTCCCACATGTCAAGGACAACAAAATCGAGGCTTAGGCAGTTTAAGTAATTTACCAAGGTGCATAACTAAGTGGCAGAGCTAAGATTGGATCCTAAGCCGTTTGACATAAGAACCAGCCCTCTTAAGCATTACTGTTATGTCCTGCTTCTGAGAAAGACACTGGACTAACCATAATAAGATAATTTATTTATCATCCTTACTTTAAAAATATAGATACATATTAAAATTGAAGTTATCTATATCATATTCTAAGTGGTATGTTTGAAAAAATAATAATAAATAAACTGTGTTCTTCTTTTTACTTGGGATAGATAGTAATAATATGTGGAAGTTATTTCTCTTATTGACTATTACTTACCAGTTATTTTCTATTTCAATTTTATAATTTGTATGCATGTTTTTTAAAGTTATATATAAGTATTTTATTTACATATACCTCTAAAAAGAAATTCAAATGATACAAAAGGACAAAGAATGAAGTGTCTCACCTACACTGACTTGCACACAAATTCACCTTCTCAGAATTAACCACTATAAATGGTCTTGTGTAGTCTTCTAAACGTATTCTATATATACATATACGAAAATTTCCTTTAATATAAATGATAACATATTTACACTGTTCTGCATCTTTTTGTACTTAACAACAATATATCTTGGCAAATATTCTACATCAATTACACATAGATTTACTTCATTCGTTTTAACAACGACGAAAGATTCTATCGGGGAGGTTTGGGGGCAGAAAATAAAATGAAAAGGTGGAAATTTATTAACAGTAATACACAATGTTTCTTAGGCTCTGTTCTTCTCTGTGAGACTGGAAAATTCCTAGCCCCCTAACAAATCCCACAGATACAGCCTCTCCGCTTCCAAATAACAGGGAAAGATGCAGGTGGACCCTCTGGTGCCCTCACACGGGGAGGCTCACGCCGTGCTCTCCACAGTGTATAGGACAGCAGGGCAGCCTTTCCCCACCTTGTCTCACTACGCCTTTTCTCTCAGAACAGCTTGTCCAGTTCTTGCTTGGGGCATGATGCACAATTCTTCAAATCTGAGTGATAAACAACAGTGCAACATTCGAAACTGGCTTTCTTCTCCAGTAACTAAGTAATTCCTTGAAATAAGTCTTCCTAGGAAGCTTCTGAGCCTTTCATGGAAATAGACCTCTGGCGGACCCTTTCCAAAAAACTTCAAATGTTCCTAGTTGGGTCTCCATCAATTTAATGAAACTATATTCATCGATTCAAGATAAGTCACCCCAACCCCTATTTCCCATTCCCTAAACACACACAATGAAGCATTTCTAAAGGGTCACCTTGTCTCATGTGAGCCCTCCTCATGGAGAAAAGGGGTTTTTATTAATGGACATCAATAACTTTTATCAAATTAATGTTAGTGTTGCCATTTACAGCTGAGGGAAGTGAGGACAAGTACCACAGATGGAAAGAAGTGGGTCTAGGGATTTAAACAGAGGATTGATAGTAACTGATATTAAAGTCTTGTGCTCCTCCTGACTGCCCCCTGAGGGTGGGGGAGCCCCTCCACCCACAGCCATTCCAAGCACAATCTGTATTCAAACTCCTATTGGAGGCTAAGCTCACCACAGGCGACCGTGTGTTCTTAAGCACTATACACGGTTGATTATTTATTCATCCATTCATTGAACAAATATTCACTGAGCCCTGGAGATAGGCCGGACCCTCTGCATGGCCCTGGCGCCTTTCCCCACAAGAGGCAGAACATATCGCGTTCAACATGCAAATAAAGATTCAAACAAGATATGTGTAGAATGCAATAAATTTTATGGAGGAAAGGGGTAGGGAAATGCAATAACCAACTGGGGAGAAGCGGCTATTTTAGATGGAAGGGTCAAGGAAGGCCTTGAAGAAAGTGACATTTTAGCTGAAGCCTAAAAGGTGAAAGATGAGAAGGCGCCAGTCATGGGAAGACCGGGGAAGAGTGTCCAGGCAAAGTGGACAGCAGCTACTTGATCTCTGCGGCTCACTTTGGCATGGCACACTGTTGAACTCAAAATATATTTCTCCTACAGATTGGTAGTTGCAAAATAGTCATGAGGATGTGAAGTACAGCACAGGGAATATAGTCAATGATATTGTAATAACTATGTATAGTACCAGGCGGGTATTGGAAATATCAAGGGGACCACTTTGTTAAGTATATTATTCACTAACCACTATGCTGCACACCTGAAACTAATACAAAATAATATTGACTGTAAACGGCAATTGAAAAAAAATTTTAAATAAAAAATAACTGAAAAAATATATATACTACTCAAATGAAAATGAATTCACATTGCTTTGCTAAGTACTAAAGTGTACTTTTTAATATATAATCTTTAATATATTTTTTTCCATTACCATTCAGCTCCCATATACCCCCCTCCCTAAAACGTATTTTAAGGCCAACCATTACTTGGTCAATTACAATTACTAAAAATAGCTTCTATTTTTCATTATTTAATTATTTTTATAAATTTTCTAATATATATTATTAGGGATGATCTCTATTTGATATTGACTGAGGCAGCACAATATAGTCCACAAATGCTTATTGAGCCCATGCTATGTGCCAGGTCCTCTGCTGGACTCTGACAATAAAGTAACAGTGCAAAAGAAAAAAACCTTATTTGAAATTAATACTAAATTGAGATTGTGTTGGGATCTTCAGTCCCCTCTCCCACCAAAGCAGCTTTTGTATGTTTTATATGTTGACATTTCATGTCAGAGTCTAAGAAAACGATTTGAAAACCCTGGGTCCCCAAAGTTGCTCCTGTAATTCTAGATACGTGTATTTTTATGGAGAATTTTCCCCTATTGTCTTATAATTCTTTACAAGCTATATATGGACTTAATGTTTGAGACAACTTGAGAATAACATGAAGGAGGAGTAGGCATAATGGGACTAAATGGTAATGGGGGATAAATGACAACATAAATTGAGGTAGTTTAAAAAAAAGAATATGAAATAACATGAATTACTTTGCTTGAATGAATATTAAAAATTTACTTTTTTAAATAGAGCTTAGTATTTTTTTAGATTTTATTTATTTATTTTTGGAGAGACCGGAAGGGAGGGAGAAAGAAAGGGAGAGAAACATCAACAAGTGAGAGAGACATTGATCGGTTCCCTCTTGCACGCCCCCAGCTGGGGACCCGGCCCACAACCCAGGCATGTGCCCTGACTGGAAATTGAACCAGCGACCCTTCAGTTCACAGGCCAGCACTCAATCCACTGAGCCACACCAGCCAGAGCTGAAAAAAAATCCACTTTTAATATAAATGTAACATTTCCAACCAATATATATAGAACATTAACCTAAGTTCCTTGCCCACTTAAGAAAAACTCATATTTAATTTTACCTGATATTTTAAATTCTCCTTGTACTATCAGAATGTTTAAAGAACAGTCTACGTGAATTTTAATTGACTTCTTTTCTCCTTTTAAAGTATCTGACAATCTTTTAAGCAATAGGGAAGGAAACACCAAGCTGGCAAAATGTGGGATGTGAAAATGGTGCTATGGGCATGAGAAAAGTGCTGCTATTATGTTAGCAAGTTTCGAGTCCTTTCCAAAAAGAAGAACTGACTTGTTAATATCAGTTTTGCTTAATCATGTAATTTTTAAAAAGTTATTTTGCAGTTATGTATTGGTTTTTCCGCTGGCATCAACGTGGGAATCAAAGTCACATGAACTGAAGTTTGTGCTAACTTTTTCTGTCCTTTCCCTCTTTGACACCTATTTAGGGCATATGGATGTTATGAAACTCATAGCAAAGACCTCTTCTAGTCATTGTGAGGGTGGGGGGAACCATGCCCCTTTCTTCTCTTGCTTAAAGTACTTTGTTTCTATTTTTAGATATGTACAGCCGCTATTCCATGTTACAATGGTACTTGGTATGAAGCAGTGACCTTGGTAATACACATGCCAGGTATTCATTCTTGGCCCGTAGCAACACTGTGAAGTAAAGCTATTGTTCCTTGATCCTTCGCTTCGGGTGGTCTCTTCCACCTGGCAGCCAGGGCCTTCCTAGACTGTGCTTACCTCTGTACCCCAACCCAGTCTGCATTCTCTGGCCAAGTCCCCCAAGCTCCAGATCTTTCTGAGCTCCTTCCCTTGCTTACCCCTCAGCGACTTCCAGCTTCCATAAGATACTCACATTCAAGTGTTAGAAAAAACGAATGGTGTTGTATGCAAGTAAACACTTTCATTGTTGTTCAAAGGTTTTCTGAAGCGTTATGGATCATATGGGATTTCAGGTAGCTAGAGGAGGAGACATTTCTCCCCCTCTCAGCTTTCTTCAGGTGCTTTTCAAATTCTACCCTAGAGAGTGTTGTCTTTGCTAAGTGGATGTAAGCCTTCTGCCTTTCTTACTCAATGAAACTTGCTGACTCATAGTTCGCAAAGTTCCCCTAAAGATGATTAGTAAGCATTATTCCAATGTTTCAGCAAAAACATTGAGGGAGACTGCCTAACACTATTGGATTTAAATTAGCTGTATGAAGAGAAGTCACATTGCCTTATCTGTTAGCCAATGTTTCTGCTAAATTAGGTTTTTTTAATTTACAAAAAGTGCTCACACAAACAAGGAAAAAAGAGGAATTCACAAAGAAATATAAATAGAATGTTAGAGCTAGAAGGGCCCTTAGGATCAGCTAGGCTGATGTACGCATTTTACAAAGAAACTAAGGCTAAGAAGCCAAGTTACCCGAGATCATCCAGTTAATGATAACCCCCATTTCTCAGTTACAGCCTCTCATGGCACCATGGTCTTCTCCCTTCTTCTTAGAATAACACCAGCTATACTTCTGCATCTGCTTACGTCATTATCCAATTAATGACTGCCTCCCACAACTAGACTATTCCCTTTATGATTGCAGATACTCTGTCTGGTTTTGTTTGCCATTTGCCAGAATAGTCAGGCACATGGTGCTCAACAAAAATGTTTGTTGAATGAGTATCGGGTAAACATAGAGTCAACTATCAGTAAACATAGAATCAACAGTATAGTTAATCTTTTGAATAACTGTCAAGTCATCATTCACAAATTGTTATTTGGACATGCTGTTTAAATTGATGAACTAAATGTTAGCTTCTACTATAGTAATATATAAACTCTGAAATCTCAGTGGTTTCAGACAAAAAGGTTTACTTCTTATTCATTTAAGTTCTACAGGTGATGGGCAGCCTATCTCTGCCTTGTAGCTGCCCCTTCTGGAACATGCAACCTCCAAAGTCCTTGTGGTGGGGGATGGGGAGGGGGACAACAAGACAGGCCACACACTGGCTTTTAAGCACCTCAACCTGGAAGTGACGCATGGCGTTTCCACCTAGAGTCCTTAATTAATCATATGGCCCCATCCCAATGGTGAAAAAGGCTGAGAAAGTTTTAGGGAGAACTAGCTCTCTCTGCTTTCCATCGTATGGGTTAATTGTGATGATAACAACCACTAATTTTTATTGAGCACTTACTTTGTACCAGGCCAAGAGCTAAGTGCTTTATTACATTCACTGCTTCATTTAACCCTCATTATAGGCCAATGAACTGTAGACATTTTCATTACGATCAGTTTCCAAATGAGAAAATTAAGGGATGCGTTAATTTGCTCAAGATCACAATTGCTAAGTGGGATCAGAGATTCGAGCCAATGTGTGAGTCACTAAAGTCTATGTTCTTTTTCTCTTCTTCTTTTTTAGTTTATTTTCAGAGAGAGGAAGGGAGGGGGAAAGAGAGGGAGAGAAACATTGAAGTGTGAGAGATACAGTCATCGATTGCTTCTCGCCCACCCCCAACTGTGGACCTGGTCTGCAGTGCAGGCATGTGCCCTGACCAGGAATCAAACCGGCAACCTTACGGTTCACAGGCCAGCACTCAATCCACTGAGCCACACCAACCAGGGCACAAGTGTGTCTTCTTAGCCACTCTGACTTAATCCCACCTATGTGATTCATGAGAATAAAGTTTTAAAGAATGGCAGATTGATTTTAATAATAATAGATAAGAAAAAATTGTAAAATCTATTTGTGTGATTATAAATAAACTCAGTTTACTCACAGAACATTTCATTTCTGGTCACCAAATCCATGGAGATTTTTCTCCATACCAAGCAATTATCTGCCCCACCAGCTCAGTGTCCTAACTTTTAACTCAATTCTGACACTATATACCTGAAGGTAGCCTCGAATCCCAGAGGTTAAAGGCTCAATCCCATGTACCACCATGTACCACCTCAGACACTAGTTGCAAGCTCAAGTTATTACCTGTGCTTCTGCCCAAACTTCCTTAAATTGGAGGTTCCATTAACTCCTTCCTTAGGTTCAATTAATTTTTGAGGGAAACACATTTACTAGTTTATTAAAGGATATAACAATGGATACAGATCAACAGCCAGATAAAGAAATACATAGGGTGAGGTTTGGGGGAAAGAAGGTTTGAGAGAAGGAGCTCCTGCACCCATGGAGTTGGGGTACCTCAATCACTCTCCCAGTGTGGATGAGTTCACCAACCTAGAAGCTCACAGAACCCCACACTAGTGGGATTTTATGGGGGCTTCTTCATGAATATGGGCTCAAATGCTAACTCTATTTCTAGCCCCGCTCCTTTGAATCTTGGCTCGGCCTTGATTCTTGGTTCTGCTGACCGGCCTCCATGCAGCGCCATCCAGAGTCACCGTGACGCAACAAAAGATTACCTTAGAGCTCCCATTACTTAGGAATCTACCAGTGTTCCAGGAGCTCTGTGTCGGGACCTGGGAGCAGAAAGCAACATATGTTTTCCGTTATCCTTATTTTTAGGAAAGCTACCCTGAGCTATTTATACAAAAAGGGAGTGTGAAGTCTGAAACTTGCTTTCAAATGGTTTATAATAAATAAATATGTATAAATAAAAAATAGAGAGTGTTGACTGTTAAGCAAAAGTTGACTAGATATTCTGTCAGCAAAAAGGATTTACTTGGGAAAGAGAAAGGATTGTAATCTGGAACATGCAGATATGATGAACTGTATGCAATTTTGCCCAAACAAAGATGGAGGAAGTACTTATAGAGGGGAGGAGAATGAGAAGGGGAGGTGTTGTTACAACCATAGAGCTCTGTTGTAACCACAGAGTTCTTCCTATAGGGCTCTTGTGATGACATGTGGTCTGAGAGCTCTTCCCATAGTCCCTCTCAATTGCTATCTGTGTTAAGGTCGCTGTCATAAATTTTAACAAGAGCGAGATAAGCAAATGTGGCAAATCTGTAGTAATTGTTGAATCTATACTATTCTTGCAACTGTCTAAAGTTTGAAATTACTTGAAAATAGAAAATTTTTTCCCCTAACCGGTGTGGCTTGGTTGATTGGGTGCCATCCCACAGAGTGAAAGGTCACTGGTTTGATTCCTGTCAGGGCACATGCCTAGGTTGCAGGTTCAGTCCCTAGTCAGGGCAAGAGCAAGAGGCAACCAATCGATGTTTCACACATCGATGCTTCTGTCCCTCTTTCTCCTCCTTTCCCCTCTCTCTTTATTTAAAAAAATAAAATAAACATCTTTAAAAGATAGAAAGCTTTTAAAAAATAAGTACTTACTGGTGCCTTGGGTGGTGTCAGACAGTTCTCCGGGCAGAAGAAAATAAGTTTTTGGCAATGATGTATACAGAATGCTATAAATATATTTCACTGTTGATTAGTGACTGGCAGAATCCAAGCTGTGCTTACTTTTCTTCACTAAAGGTTTTTGATTGGCTAGGCTTGGTTTTCCAAGGAGGGTAATGGTTTCTCTCTCCTTGGAGGTTTTAAAGGAGGAAAAAACATGAAGTTTCTGAGCACGGTGGTTAGAAGGCACCACAGGTTTTTTATGACCATTAGAAGTATGGTAATATACAAATTGAGAAGAAATGAAAATCTCCTTAGAAAACAAAGGCATTCTGGTAGCAGAAATCCAAGGTCATAGTGGAGTGGTTAGGAATCAGGAAAAAAACTCCTTCCCTTCAAATCCTTTTTCCCTCAGAGCATCAGCACACGGAATCCAGCACTCAACAAAGACCATGCATACTGGTGGCTTCCCATCCTTCCCTAAGGCGTGGGGGCTTTTAAACTACCTGATAAAACCCATTAAAACAAGCAAACAAACTTAATGTTTCCAAAGCTCACCAAGGTCACAAGATTTTCGGAATCACCAAGAACAGCTCCATAGAAGACAATAGGTAGGGAGCAAGAAATTGTGTTTTCAAAAGACACAATAGGTTATAAATCAGAATATTGCAAAAACAGAGATTGGCTGTGAAAAAACAAAATCACTTATATACAAGGAGAAATATTAACTGAAACATGAACATATTTTCCGCTCCCCATGGATTTGTTCTATCCAACCAGCCATCGTCGTTTTTGAAAGAGGATGGAAAGGTGACTTTCAAATTTCTCTTCTTCTTATAGGCATGCTTCTGACTAATAGAAAAGATACAGAATAAATAATTTCATATAGGCAAGCTGCTCAGAACAATGCAAGCACACAGTACATTCCCTGTTATTGATAGCTTATTTTTTAAAGAGATAACAATATTAGCTTAGAAGAGTTGAGACTGACTCCCACTTAAACCATAGCTGTCTGGGGACAAGTAAGGACGAATTGCAAAGTGTCCTAGAGACCTAGAGCTTCATCCAAAGCAAGAGAGATTTTGCTCAGGAGAGGCACAGACCTGGGGATCTGGCAGTTCTGGCTTCAAATCAACCTAATTAGAGACATCTTGAATATTTTGCTTCTCAGGTCTAACCCTTCCGATGTTCCTGGGGTCCAAGATCCTCAGACACCAAACTAATAGCTGGCTGTTTTGATTCTTGCCCAGGAGAGAATAATGGTAAAGAATGCCAACTCCAGAAGGACAACATCTGGGTTTGGTCCCACCATTTCCCGGATGCATGACCTTGACAATCTGGGCGTCTTGATATCCTTCGCTGAATAATGGAGCTAATGATAGTATTAAACTGGGGTGGGGTTGTTGGGTGGAATAAATGAGCTAACAAATGGAAAGTACTCTATTTAGAATAGCATCTATCTAGTACTTTGTACGTATCGTAATCCCCCTTATCTGTGGTTTCCCTTTCCACAGTTTCAGTTACCCTCAGGCGACCGTGGTCCAAAAATACTAAATGGAAAATCCCAAAAATAAACAATTCATAAATTTTAAGTTGCATGCCATTCTGAGTAATGCAATGAAATCTCAAGCTGTCTCAGTCCCTCCCTGAATGCGAACCAGCCCTTTTTCCCAGTGTATATACACCCTGCAGATGTTCCCCACCTGTCAGTCCCCTAAGTACATCTAAAAATTACCAGATCAGCGGGAGTTACCACTCAGTACTTTTGTTCAAGTAACCCTTATTTTACTTAATAATGGCCCCAGCCCTGGCCAGGGCTCAATTAGTTAGAGCGTTGCCTCATAACCGAAAGGTTGTGGATTTGATTTCTGGTCAGGGCACATACCTAAATTGCAATTTGGTCCCCAGCCAGGGAGCTCACGATCCGGATCCGGGCATATACGAGAGGCAATCAATCGCTGCTTCTCTCCTACATTGATGTTTCTCTTTCTCCCTTCCTCTCTCTCTAAAAGCAATGAAAATGTGCTCAGATGGTGATTTAAAAAAAAAAAAAAAGGCCCTGCCATGTCTGGTGTGGCTCAGTGGACTGAGCGCTGGCCTGCGAACCTAAAGGTCACTGGTTGATTCCTAGTCAGGGCACATGCCTGGGTTGCGGGCCAGGTTCTGGGTTGGGGGCGTGCAAAAGGCAACCAATCCATGTTTCTCTCACACACTGATGCTTTTTCTCCCTCCCTTGACCTCTCTTCAAAAATAAATAAAATCTTAATTTAAAAAAAAAGAAATTAAAAAATGGCCCCAAATAGTGATGCTGGAAGTTTGTATATGCTGAAGAGAAGCTATGAAGTGCTTCCTTTCAGTGAAAATTTGAGTACAATAAGATATTTTCAGACAGTGAGATCACATTCACATAACTTTTATTACAATATATTGTTATAATCATACTATTTTATTGCTAGTTGTTAGTAATCTCTCACTGTCCTGAATTTATAAATTATCATTGGAGTATACAGAAATAAAACAATATATACAGTCATGCATCTCATATGACCTTTCGGTCAATGGTAGACCACATACCGTATATTGATATGATGGTAATCCCATAAGATTATAATGGAGTTAGAAAATTGCTGTTGTCTAGTGACATCGTATTCAAAATTGCTCAAGGACACATTTCTCAGAACATATCCTCTGATTAAACAGGGCATGACTGTAGGGCTCAGTACTATCCATGGTTTCGGGGATCCACTGGGAATCTTGGAACGTATCCCCTATGGATAAGTGGGGGACTACTATAATCAACAAATGCTCGCTAGAACTCTTAGAGCTATGTTACTTCTGTGGCAACCAATTCCCTCCAGTTTGCGCAGGGCTTGTTTAACCTTTCAGTTTTAAAACTCAAAGTCCCACATCCAAGGAAACCCTTTGGTCAACACAGGCATACTAGTTTTGCCAATTCTTTTTGGAAAGACTACTACAAAAATTATATTCTGTATTAGCAAGATCCGTTGGTTTGAGACGATTCTGAACAGCATGTTTCAAAGCTTTTTTTCCAATGTCCTGGCTCTTCCTGATTCATTCTAGCCCTTACCCCGTATCTATGCATAACTATCCTCCTAAAACTCTTTTCTCATGGCTATTTCTCATACACAGCTACTAGGGCTGTTTCTTCATTTACCTCCCTTTTAGACTATCAGGGCCCCAAGGGCAGAAGCCTTGCCCTGATTTTCCATGTGCTCAGTCAATGCTTGTGGTTTAAACTGAATTTTGCTTTCCCGGTTTTGAATGGGAGGGTCAGGATTAATTTGCCTCTGCATAGTATTTCCATAAAGGTGAGGCTTTTCCCCCAAGTAGATAATGCTATGTGACCTTGGGCAAGTTACTTAACTGCTCTGTGTCATGTAATAATGTTAGCGATATCATTGTGTTGTTATTGATAATAGATTTAGGAAAAATTGGATTTGGGAAATGGTGGAGCTGGGATTTTAACCCAAGGAGTCTGTCTCCAGCCTTAAGAGTCTGAGCTCTAAACCATTTTTCTTAATTTCTTAAATTAAGAAAAAGAAAGAACAAAAATACTGAAAGGAAATCCAGGTAGAAATATAACGCGTAAATGCATTTGCCTGAAAGAATGAGTACAAATATATAAAAGCAAGGTCAGTAACTTACAGATTCAACTTGGGTTCTAGAGTTTAGTGCACTTACTTTCTAAAAATCTTCACCTTGTTTTAAGTGTAAGAAAAATGGGGGAAGCTATAATTTCTTTAAGTTTTCTGTTGAAGAGAAGCAAAAATTCAATCTAGAGACCTGCTTTCCTCTCTTACCCACCATGAAATGTTCATAATGATGTATTGAGTAAGATCTGATTTTCAACCAAAACCAAATTGGGAATTGCAAGGGTAGGACAAAAGAAAGAAAACATTCATTTTGAAGTTGCTCTTTCTATCCTAATTTTTTAATATCCTGGGTATGTACTTATTTTCACTTTCGGTTATGTATGTCTTTAATCTTTGTTTTCCTTTATGGCTTTTATAATTAACGTGAACGACATGTATCTCCTAGTGAACAAATACAGTTGAATCTTTAACTGAGAGCAACAAAGTACTCACTGATAAAGTTCCTGAGAAATTGGAGAGAGAAAAAAAGTTTCAATACATTAGTTAAAAACAAAACAAAACAGCAATGAAAAACCAAGTTTTAATTGCACCAGCTACACTCTTCCAGTATCAGCTTCTTTTTCACAAGTTTTTTTAGTATAGAGAAGCCTTCCTATTTGTGTCATCTCGGTGAGTTGTATTTTTCAAAGAATTTGCCCACTTCATCTTAATTTTTAAATTATGGGCATAAAGTTGTTCATCACATTTTCTGATTAGTATTGGTTTTCAAAATCATCAAAGTTAATTTACATAGAGTAAAATTCACCGATTTTTAGTGCACGATGAGTTTCGACAAATGTATAGTTACATAATCATCATCACCATCACAATATAGAACATTTCCATGACCCTCAAAAAGTTTCCTTATTATTCCTTTTTAGCCAGTCTCTTTACGCAGTCCCTGACCCTACACAACTATTGATCTGGTCTCCCACATTACAATTTTGCATGTTCTAGAATTTCACATAAATTGAATCATATCGTATGTTATCGTTAGTGTCTGGATTCTTTCACTTAGCATAAAACTTTTCAGCCCTGGTTGGCGTGGCTCAGTGGATTGGGTGCCAGCCTGCAAACCAAAGGATCACTAGTTCAGTTCCCATTCAGGGCACATGCCTGCATTGCTGGTCATGTCCTCAGTGGGGGCGCTGTGAGAGGCACACACACATTGATGTTTCTCTCCCTCTCTTTTTCCCCCCTTCCCCTCTGTCTAAAAATGAATAAATAAAACCTAAAGCTTTTCAGATTCATCCAGACTGAATGGGTGCATACCAATAGTTCCTTTTTTCCCTGAGTAAAATTTCATTGAGCTATACCTGGCTACAGTGCAATTCATTTATTCTTTCATAAGTTGACAGAAATTTGAGTTATTTCTAATTTGATGGTAATATGAATAAAGCTGCTATAATCACTTGCATACGAGTCCTTGTGTGGACATGTTTTCATATCTTTTGGGCAAGTATCTAGGACTAGAATGGCTGAGTCATATAGTAGGTATATGTTCAACTTTTTAAGAAAATTTCAATTTTCCAAATGGTTATACCATTTTATATTCCCAGCAGTCATGTATGAGGGTTCCAATGGCTTCAAATCCTTGCTAACTTTTGGTAATTACCAATCTTTTTAATTATAGCCATTTTAGTAAGTGTGTGGATGCAGCTCATTATGATTTTTAATTTGCATTTCCCCAAAGATGCTAATGATGCTAAGCATCTTTTCATGTGTTTATTAATGAAGGGTTCAAATATTTGGTCCCCTTTTTAAACTTGTTTTGTAGAAACAAACTCAATGATACAAACTGATGATTGTCAGATGGGAAGGAGGTTGGCAGAATGGATGAAAGAAGTGAAAGGATTAAGAAATACAGTTTGGAAGTTACAAATTAGTTGCAGGGATGTAAAGTACAGCATAGGAAAGATGATCAACAATATCGCAATAACTATGTGTGGTGCCAGGTAGATACTATCCTTATGGGGAAGGAATCACTTCATAAAGTATATAAATATCTCATCACTATGCTGCACACCTGAAATATAATATCGAATGTCAACAGTAACTTAAAAATATTTTTTAAAATTATAAATAAATAAATAATAAAATTTCTGAACAATAAACTTGAGTTTTAGTCTTATTGAGTTTCAGAGTGGTTTTTTCTTTTTTCTTTTTAACATTCTGGCTATACATCTTTCATCAGAAATAAGTTTTGTATATATATATAAGTTTTGTGTATATATATATATATTTCCCAGTTTATGGCTTGGTTTTTAATATTTTCAGAAGTTTTTTGAAGAACCAATGTTTAAATTTTTATGAAGTTTAACTTATCGATTCCTATTCTTTTAGGTATTGTGTTCTATTTTAGAAATCTTTGCCTAACACAGGGCATAAAATTCTTCTCTTCTGCTTTAATATTAAAGTTTTAGTTTTACCTCTTTATTTTAAATATTTGAATAATTTAGAATTAAATTTTATATATGCAATGAGGTGAGTCAGAGGTTTTTTTTTAACTTGTATATCAAATAGTTACATTTCTAGTTACATTTTACCAAAAAAAAAAATCAACCTTATATATGTATTTTTGGACTCTCTGTTCTGTTCCATTAATCTATATGTCTATCCTTATCCCAATATCACACTATAATATTGTTTACTGTAGCTTCATGGTAAATGTTCAACATTGTTGTTTTTTTCTTTTAGAAAAATTATTTGGTTATTTTAGATTCTTTGTACTTTCATAACATTTTATAATCAGCTTGTTGATTTAGCTAAGTCATGTGCTGAAATTTTCATTGGCATTGTCTAGAATCTATCATTAAATTTGAGAGAATTTGACATCTTAACAACAGCAAGTCTTCTAATTCATGAACATTGTATAACTTTCCAGTTATTCAGATCCTCTTTAATTTCTCTCAACTATGTTTTCAGTGTTCAGGTTTTATACATATTTATCCCTAAGAATTTTATGTCTCTAAATGCTATTGTCTTTAAATAATACTGTTTTTAAATTTAAAAAAAATTTTATTTACTGATTTTAGAGAGAGAGAGGAAGGGGAGGAGGGAGACAGCAGTTTGTTGTTCCTCTTATTTATGCACTCAATGGTTGCTTCCTGTATGTGCCCTGACTGGGGTCGAGCCAGCAACCTTGGCATATTGGGATGATGCTCTAACCAACTGAGCTACCCAGCCAGGACCTGTTTTTAAATTTCAACCTCCAGTTGTTTGTTGCCAATATATAGAAATCAATTTTTTGATATGTTAACCTCATCTTCTACAAACTTGCTAAACTCAGTTATTAGTACTGGCAGCTTTTTGTGAATTTCTTAGAATTCTTTACATGGCTAATCATGTCATTCAAATAAAGATAATTTTACTTATTCCTTTCCAGTCTCTATGCTTTCTATTTCTTTTTCTTATTACACTGGTTAGTACCTCCCATACAATATTAGATAGAGCACAGATGAAAAAACAAATCAATGGGTAAACCATTACCTAAATTTCCATATTACAATATTGACCAGGGTTTTCCAAAGTTTAAGTTCTTGCCCTCCACTCATTTTAAAGTTTAAGTTTTCAAACTTGTTTTTAGTTCTATGACTTTCAGACTTCTTCTGATAGTTTTGGTTTTTTTTAACTTTGCCAACTTAACTTGGTTTTTTAAAAGTGCTAAGCTCTTCTGGAATCTGAACAAATAGACTTGTGGCAAGAGGTAACTCTATTAAAAATGTAACTTTCAAGGGCCACACCTAGCCAGTTTTAAAATGCAGACTGAAGATTTTGATTTTCTTTTGTTTTGTGAAAATATAAGAGGGTTTCTTTATTCTATTGAGACTCTGTGTTAATAAAATATTCTTACAATACCTATTTTCACAGTACCTTTTATTCCTGATTGTGAACAATCAAAGGAGGAAAGTATATTTAATCATGTTTATGATAAAATATGAGCCTAAAATTTAAAAAAAGATTTAATATTTTTTAAACTAAGTAATACATATGATTTAAAAATTCAAGGAGTGAAAAAGTATACAATGAAAGTGAGTCTCACATTTCTGGTACTCAGTCCTCAGTTTTCCCCAGAGGCTCTCATTTTTAGCAATATCTTACGTATCCTCCCAGGCTATTCTATGCATACATAAGTACATGTAAAATTTAATATATTCCTTTAAATATAAATTGTATTATCCTATATACGCTAGCATATTACATTTATAATTCATAATACATCTTGGAGTTCCATACTTATATAAAAATAATGCCTCATTGTAATGCCTACATAAGATTCTATAGACGAATATGCAACACAAACCATATATTTTTTACTTAGCCCTTTATAAAAAATATTTCTGAGTTATGATTTAAAAATTAAGAACAAAATTTATTAAAAGCCTCCAAGGTAATATATTTAGAAATTAAAAGCATAAATAACTCCTGGGTCAAAGGAGAAATTATAATGAAAAGTTGATAAATAATTAGAACAGAATAATAGTGAAAGCACTCCATGTCAAAACTTATGGGATAGAACAGAAGTGATGTGTTGAACCTTATCTGCTGTATTAGTTTAAAAAAACAAAAACACAAGAAAACAAACAAAAATTAATGCAATATATCCCAAATAAGAGATTAGAAAAGGAATACAAAATAAATTCAAAGAGAATAAAAAGAGATAACAATGGTGAAAATGAATATAAGAAAAGAAGCAAACAAAATAAAGAAGCCAATTTTTTTAAAAGAATCAACAAGATTGTCTTGCTCTGTTTTATAAAAATAGAAAAGGCATGAATGAATGCATTGAGTTCTTATTCTAGGTACTGCATTCTTTGAACTCTAGAGTTTTTATTTGGTTTTCCTTCCAACTTGCCATGCCTCCAACCTCTGCCATTAAAAAAATAATAATAATTTTCAGTCCTGTGCTGAGACTTTTAACCATGTCTTTTGTCTTCTCATACAATGTAAATATAGAGTCTAGTTGACAACCCCAATGTCGGAAGCCCTGTGGCTACTTTTATTGACTGTTGTTACTAATGGTTCTTCAAATTGCCAAATCTTCTCCGTGCATGATGGTTTTTTAATGTCTGGGGAACATTGCATTTGAAACATTGTAGAAAGAACTCATCATCTTCTACCTAAAAATGCCTACAGGCATTAGCAATAGGGATTACCTTAATCCAATTTTAGGTATTGAAATAATAGATAAAAAACTGGGCTGAAGTTTCTAGAAGGGTGGGCCTACTTACAGTTTCACTGTAATCTTTCTGTAAAGGCCTGCAGGCTCTCAACCCAATGCTAGAAGGGATCTGAGATGCCTCTCGTCCTCACAGCAAGCCACACGGAATGTTTAATCGCCTCAGAAGAGATGGGAAAAACGGGCATCTGAGCAGGCTCCGGAAGCGGTGCCCAGTCAAATCGATATGCTTAAAATATCAGCTCTACATTTAAAGAATTTAGAAATGAGTTCTGACTACAGGAAAGGTAGAATAAAGAACACTGCCATCATGGCCCCAAGTAACCAACATAAGCAGCCTGTAATTAACTGGGACTCTTGCTCTTAAGAAGCTCTTGGCTCCTTGACCTGGGAGTGCACTAGCTGCTCCATCTGCCTGGATTGTCCTCTCACAGATGTCACATATCAATAGTTCACTTCCTCACCTCCTTCAAGTCTTTACATAAATGCTACCAGCTTAACATGCCATGGCCTGATGACCCTATTTAAAAGGGGAACCTCTCTGATTCCCGCTTCTTCTTACCATGCTCAGTTTTCTACTTTTTTTCATAAACTACTTATCTTCTGCTATGCTGTAATTTACTTATTCATCAGCCCATGCTTTGTCTACTTTGTTCACTGATGTAGCCTCACATCTAGATCAGCACCCACTGGTGCGCAGTAGAGGTTTGGTAAATGAATAAATGGAGGTGGCCCAGAGGCCTCATGGATACAAGGAGGAGCCTCTCAGGGCCTCACTTCCCACCTCTGCCCTACAGTTTATTGAACATTTTGTTGTTGTTGTTCCAACTACTTACAGCCCTGTCCTCAAAAGGAATTTGAGTAAATATATTTCCCCTAGCTCCATACACTCCCGGTGGTATTTTAGATTTGTATATTGTAGATTATAGTTCCTAGGTCCTGCCTGCCTGACCCACCCTCTGGCTCTGCATCTCACTAGCAGGAAGGTCTCCTCGGAGTTGCCTGGAGTATTCTAAGTCACGGACTACACCACACCCTGCATCTGTCTCCACAATAGCGATGATTTCGCCCAGAAGCAGATTACCTTTCCTTCTGGATACCTGGATAGTTCTAGAATGGGCTTCTTTCTTAGCTTCCTTGAGTAGCAGCCCTCCCTTCTGAATGATTGATTATCTTTTTGAATATTCCTTCTCACCCACCTCTTTCAGGAGACGCTGAGGATGGTTTTATTCTCCTTGCTGTTTAATCCAATGGGAACAATGTCTTCTTTTCCATTTCCAAATTCCCATAGGACTGTCACACTGGACCTAAGCTGATGGTGATCCTTTGAAACACGAATATGCAGGCATATTAGCATCCGGTACCTCAAATCTGACAATTGCATCTTTAACTTCCTCTTCCACAGAGCCCGTGGGAATTCACACCACGAATGCGAAAGAAAAATAACTGAGCTCTTTGGTTTCTCATCAAACAAAATAAGAGAGCTTAGATGCCTTACCAAATATATTTAAAACAAGCTGGGTCTGCTTTTATATTTTTCCAAGTGGCATGCCAAGAAACATGAACATAGAAAGTCCATATGTTATCTGATTGCAAAATTATTCCCCTAAGAGTAGGAAGCTTCAAATAAGAAATAATACTTGGAATTGATTAGAGGTTGAGATGAGGGGGACAGAACGAGTTTTGTAAACTTTTGCACTTTTCATTACTGTCATGCTTCTTCATTACTGTCATAAATTTACACAGATTGTATTTAAATTATGCTTGAGTTTTAATAGAATAAAAAAATGTAATTTTACAACACTGATGAGCATTTTCTCTGTTGAAGGCAAAATTGTTTCCTTAGGTTTTTCTTTTTTGAAAACTTACCTCCTGCTTTGTTAGATGGCCTTGTATATATTCCTGTTCTCTTTGTCTGTGGTTGTTTATTATTTTTAGCACTTTAATTGAAGCACATATAAGGATACGCATGCTTTCATTTTACTAAAGGGAATACCCTTTTAAAATGAACTATTTGCTACTCTCCAGACCAGTTCCCTGCTTTCGCAGCCCCAGGAGCAGCCACCACCCTAAATTTCCTGCTTATTATTCCCTTGGCTGACAACACCCCCCAACCACGGAAAGATAGATGACAGATAGATAGACACATATGAACGAAAGGAAGAAGAAAAGAAAGAAAACAAAGGAAAGAAAGAAAACGAAGGAAAGAAAAGCTGGTTAAAATATATTCAGTTGTTTGTTTTTGAACTCTTAAAAAATGTCTATTATATTTTAAGTGGTTTCCTGGGCTTTACATTTTTCACTGAACATTGTTCTCCCATGTCATTGTATTTAGCTATAATTTATCCATTTTCATTCTTCTATATTATTCCATTATGTGGACATATCACGATTTATTTATTCATTCTCTTGTCAGAGTGTATATATGTACATGAATGCATATACTTATCTATTTATCTTTGGGAGTGTATATAAGGGTGGTTTTTTACTAGTCCTATGTTAGAGGGGTTTCCTCCATTGTTATGAGTACTAGTAGGACTATTAAAGTAATTACAGTATACCCATGGAGAATATTTGTGCAACCTAGTTATTGGTAAGAGGTACCAGTGACCGCAAGGGGAGACCTGGGTTCGAGTTCCGGCTCTGCCACTTACCAACTAGCCTACAGGTCCCAGCTGTGGTAAAACAGGAGCAGCGTGGTCATTAAGAGTTATCACAGTGCATATTTACCCCTCCTTCTTCTGCACTATCTCAATAAAACTTTTCACCAGCTCTTTGTCATAAGACTATCATCGATTATCGAATCCTTATTCTCATTCGCAGTCTCATTCCATAGATAAGGAAGCAAAGTCAGCTGAATGGCTAGAAGTCTGGTTGGAGTCAGGTAGAACTGGTTCACCTCTACTTTGTGTGACCTTGAGTTAGTCACTTAACCTCACTGAGCCTCTATTTCTTCACCTATAAAATGGATAATAACAAGACGGGACTTAACTTTTATTGAACATTTATTATATGCCAGGACTAGCCAAAGGACATTACATGGTTTCACTCAGATTTTCACAACAGCTCTGTGTGGAAGAAATCATTATCCACATTTTGCAGAGAAGAAACTGACAGGTTGTCCAAGTTCACACAGATCTGGAGCCACAATATCAACTCAGAGATAAGAACACCATTTCACAGCGTTATTGTGAAGGTTAAATAATCTATTACGATAACATATATAGAAGTAAATATATGACAAGATTAGCACAAAGGATAAGATGGGGTATAAGAAAATTATACTGAATATACTGATTAGGGTTTTACATTATATATGAAATGGTATAATCATAACCGGGGCAGATAGTGATAAATTCAGGATGAATATTGTAACCCATGGAGCAACCACTAAAAATAAATAACAGAAGTATATCACATCATAACATGTCTTCACATTATAAAAAGCTAATGGAGGAAATAAAATAATGAAAACAATGAACTCAAAAGAAAGCAGAAAATGAAGAACAAATAAACAGAAAAAAAATAGCAAGATGGTAGACTTAAACCTAACCATATCAGTAATTACTAAATTAGACTAAACACTAAAAAGGCAGACATTGTCAAACTGGATTAAAAAAGTAATACCCAATTACATCCTGCTTAAAGAGACATTTTTTAGATATAGAGACACAACGTGGACACATGGAAAGTAAAAAGGATCAGAATCCTGGTGTGGTTATGTCAGAAATTTTATTATAATAAAAGGCTCAATTCATCAGAGTACATAATTATTCTAAACAAGTATAAATCTAATAACAGAGCTTCAAAATAGTTGAAGCAAAAATTGGCAGAACTGAAGGGAGAAATAGGCAATCCACAATTATTGTTGGATATTACTCTTTGTAATCTCTATAATCTTCTGGAATATTCATAGTTGACAGAACATGAAGACAAAAAATCAATAAGGACATGAAACATTTAAACAATGCTATCAGCCGACTAGAGCTGGCATTTATTTGGCACTACATACAATATCTGCAAAATATACCTCCTTTTAAGTGCAAATGGAACGTTCATCAAGAGAGGTCCTGTGTTGGATCACAAAACAAATCTCAGTAGCCCCCTAAGAAAATGAGCTATTTAACTAAAAATTGCAAAGTCATAAGAGCTTGAATTTAGTCTCCCTTTTCCTGGGTTCTGAAGTTCTCTATTCTCAGAAAATGCGGTCATCCACCTGAAGCTTGGCACTCTATGATGTAGACACTAGCCCATCTGTTGCTTAAGATTTTCTAAAATAATCTCCGTTGCCGCTGAGGACAATGAACTTCTGCAAAAGAGAATCTGTCAGTCAGGGAGGGATCCTTTCTTTAGAACCCTTATTACTCAGCTCACTTCTGGGCTGAGGGAAATACTGGCGTCTACCCCCTGCAAAGATGCTCTGTGTGGGTGGATGTTGGTGACAAATATCTCAAGGGGTTAGTCCTTAAGACCTTAAATAAGAAAGCTTTGAAAATACACTACAGCAGGAGTTCCTAAACTGAGGTCCATTGGCTTTACTGGGAGGATTTACCTAAAAAGCTGTACTGATGGCATTTTCCTGAGGAGAGAACTCATAGTTTTCATCAGATTCTTAAGCTGTTCTAACATGCTAGAAGGACAATGCATCATGTTTCAAGTTGCAGAAGGTATTTTTCCCCTTTAGCCCTATAAAGGGCCCAAAATTGCCTTTCTATTTTCTTATCTGTGATGTGGAATCATGTCAAAAAACATCAACATACTTATTGGCTTCACTAAAGAAGTGTCAGCAACAAAACAGGCTTCCGCTCAACTCTTTTTCAGGATTCGTTTATTAACATCTTGCCAAAGAAAAGTCTAGAGACACCAGTTGGGAAAAATGCCAACTAATGAAGTTTACTTGTTTTTCCATTCATTTCAAATATGTACCAAGCTTGTACTGTCACAAGAAGCTGCTAGGTGCTATGGGGACTGCCATCCAGACCAAGACCCCTGGCCTACGGAACCTCACCTGCAGACACAGGGCTCAGCATGGCGGTTGAGAGCATGAAGACAGTCCAAATCGGTCCAAACCTGGACCCAACCCAGCCCTCTCTCACTAGCAATTGGCCTCGGGAAAAATCATAAAATGTCTTTGAGCTTCAGTTTAGATTCCTCCCCTGTGAAATGGGGCTTGAAATTACTTGTTTTTCTTAGTCTTTTGGGTTGATGTGTGGGTTGAATTGGATCCCCCCCCACTTCCTCTCTCACTTTGCCGATTGGCCCACAGGCTCATTTTGTACCAGTCCTTCCCTCCTTCTTCCTGCAAACCCCCCCTTTCTTTCTGTACCTTGAAGAAACCAAACTCGTTTCCACCTAAGGCTCTCTGTACTTGTCGCCTCCTCTGTCATGAGATGCTTCTCTGGATCTTTGCATCTCTGCTTTTCCTTTGCTTACTTTTTCTTACACTTGGTTTTCAGTTCACACATGCTCCTGCCAAAAAGAATTTGTGTGACTATTCACCAGGACCACACACTTTCTCTCCGTCACCTTTCTTTGTTTTCTCAGCATTTAGCATCATCTCACGGTTCTCTAGTTTGTTGGCTTTTAAATCATTTCTCCTCATTAGAACGTGTACAGGGCTGTCCGGCCAGGACACAGGGAGTGCTCAATAATACAGAGTTATTGAATAAATGAACCAAATAAAAACATGGCCCCAAAAGGGCATAGATTTGTGGATGGTGTAGATTAAAAACTCATCAACAATAATGATTATACACAATATCTACATTTCAGAAGAGGGGATGCTTGTTCTATTTGCATAACAAATCAGGTCAATAGAGTAGCTGATCTAGAACAATAGTCCCGTATCTACGTATCAACGGTGACTTCAGATTCCTACAATGCAAAACAGAAAATCTCTCCCCCACCCACCAAGTTTACAAAAAAACCGCTTAGGTGGTTTTCCCCCTGGCTAAATGTGACATCTATTAAAATGGCAGGGGTTACAGTTAGTTAAGGGTGGTGCACGCTTGTGTTACTGAGCAGAAGGTTATTTCCACCTGGCACTCGTGGATGCTAGATTGGACTTTGATGAACAGGTAAGATGGAATGGGTCAACGGGCAGATGGATGGACTGAGAAGGAGGCATTGTAGGTGGAGGAAGCACCCCACAGTTTGCATCAAAGCCACCAAAACCATCTCAAATAAACCTTCGAGCTAAATCAGAGAGCTGGACCCGCTCTGCGAATGCAGCAGCTTCAAGCGTTCATGGCTGGATCGCCACCCAGGAGCTTCTCCTAACTATTTGCGGAGCCTCTCCTGGATCCGAGTGTGAGGAGAAGGTCATACCATGGATCCCATTGCCTCCTCTTATTTAAAATATATATATATATTTTTGAGTGTACAGTTGCCTCCTCTTAAATGAATGATGGTCAATAAAACTAAGGCTCGAATGAAGAGCCTCGACCGCCAGGGCAAGCAAGGGCTAACGCCTTTGAGATCACTAAGGAGATCGGTGATCACTTTACACTATGAGTAAAGAAGTTTGAGGAGGCCAATCTGGAAAGTTCAGAATGAAGGCTGTTAATTGTCCAGACAAGGAAGGCAATATGAGGTCCAGAATCAGGGAAGAAATAATGGGAATGAGAAAAGAGGACAGACAAACATTGTTTCTGACGGGGCCGTGCGGGCCTGGGAGGCTGCAGCTTACCCGGGGTGGGGGTTTCATGAGGTTTGTTCTAATGCTTTTGGCCCATAGGATACAAACTATTCTGCATCTCTTCAAAATAATAGCCCCTGGTGCCTACTGGCCGTATCATGAAATAGAAATTATGAAGGCACTGTATCTTTTAAAAAAAATCCCCTTTTGTAGCACTTCCTTAAAAACAGCTATTTAATGCAACTTTGCCAGTGAGTTCTTGACAGTTCTGTCTTAACGATTCTGATGTTAATGAAACATCTTTGTAAAGGGTTGAAGTGTCTTCCTGGTAAGTGCTCAGCTTATGCTTTTCAAAATACCTTGTAAAAGTTGTTATTTTCTCCTTTGGTCTAGTGAGTGGTTTTCATTGACTGCCTGTTCTGATACAAGAAATATTAAGCAGCTGAGTGATCAATACGTTTTCAGTTTTTTCCTTCCCGTTGATCTTGCTACTTTTAAGAGTTGTGATAGTTTTGTGGGGCATTTTAGTCGAAAGAGTAGCTTCATTTAAGTACTTAATTCGAAGGACAACAGTCATATATTTGCTTCGGCTCTTGTGAGTCGAGGCATATTTAATTAAAAGTGATTGACATGGCTTTTTAAAAACACATTTTTCCTAGCCTTATTGAGGTATAATTGACATACAATATTGTGTAAGTTTAAGGTGTACAACATGATGATACGACATTAGCATGTATTAGGAAATGATTACCACAATAAGATTAGTTAACACATCCACCACCTCACAGTTACCTTTTTATGGCTTTTCTTTTCATATTGTCTTTTAACTGACGTGATCTAGTGATTTCAAAAAACCAAATAGAATTTAGAAGCTTGACAAAATGATGTATCATGGGCATTACAATAATAGTGTTAGACCATGTCATCTCACTGCATTATGCAGTGTTAAATATGAGAGTAAGCTCATTGTGCTTCCAGAATAGAGGTAAGGGCTCAACAGTTTTCTGGTGTGCTGAATGACGAACGATGTTAGATCCACCACATGCTTTCTTGTTATGTGGATTTATTGCTGTGTGTGTAGTTTTATAGAAGGTGGTATTTAAACTCTTTTAATGTGGGTCTGTGTGGTAATTGTTTATTTAAAACAAAATCTGAATTACAGAGATAAGAAAGTAGATAATATAGAATTATAGACCAGGGTTCTTGACTCAGGATTTTAGAAAGTCCGTGGATGTGTCTCAAAGGGTATATTTTATCTGTAATATACGTCTACATTTCATGAGAGAAAAAGCATGTCTCTCACCAAATTCTCTGAAAGTTATATAACATCAGAAATGTTTTGTTTTTTATTTTAAATCACTGCTATCAATGAATAGCTATGCTAAGGTAAAAAGGATTTTTGATTTTCACAATTTTGAAATGCTTTTAAAAATTTGAAATACTTAAATATATTCCTGAGTCATTTCCATATTCTCTTATAAGTCAAGCATTTTAGGTAATTAACTCTATGTAGTTTATTAAATTAGAGTTAGATAATAATAGGAAAACAAAAAAAGTGTTTGTAGAAAATGTTGTAGAAATAAAACTTTGTACTCATCACACAGGATTCAGATAGTACTTTGGTTTATATAAGACATGTTTAGAAAATATTTTGAGTAAGATCTTTTAATTCAGAGGCAAAAATTAAATAGATTCTGATTTTGTTTTTTAAATATTAATCTTTTTCAGAATTGTCAATTTATTTATGAAGTATGGTAAGTGGTCATTTAAAAATATCCTTATTCATCCTCTATTTTGAAAATAGAATATATGGATCAGGTTAATTATAATATGAAATGGTTTCCAAAAGAGTTCTATTTTAAGCCTTAGTGACATGCTTTTGAAATTAAGAGCATTTCATTTTTAAGTAACGATTCAGATTCTATCTGATTAAAGATCATTCCTTGAACCCCTTTCCAAATCAGTGTCCAGCTATCAACTCCTTGCTAAAATTTTACAAGAAAGTTACGTACTGCACTGTAGAATGAATACTGATCTCTAAATACTATATTAGAGAGCCATAGATCTCAACCAGGATCAGTTTTATCTCTTAGGGTATATTTCAATATATCTGAGGCATTTTTTGTTGTCTCAACTATTGGAGCACTAGTGGCATCTAGTGAGTAGTTAAAGGCCAAGGACACTGCTGAACACCCTATAATGCCCAGGACAGCCCCCTACAACAGAGACTTAACCAACCTAAAATATCAGTAGTGCCATGGTTAAGCAACCCTCCTTTATATCAGAAAAATTATGTTCAGTTGGTAATTTCACAACTCCCGAGTTCTGCCATTGTTCTAACAGGCTTGTGTTGAACAAGATAAGCTGGGTCAAGCGTTTGAAGATGCCTTTGAGGTACTGAGGCAACATTCAACTGGAGATCTTCAGTGCTCCCCAGGTAAAATGTCAGTCCTGTCTTCCGCTGCTATATCAAATGGCTTGTTGGTGACATACACATGTATAATAAGAATAGTGATCAGAACAAAGAAGACCACTTTTACCCAGTACATCTAGAGTTCTAACAAAGGCAAAATGCATGCAGTTACCTAGCCTAAATAAAGCTAAAGTCTGACATAAAATGCAGAGAACATAGAGAAAGATATTTTACATAAGAATACTAAGACATATGCTATTAAGCATATCCGGTTGACGTTTATTTATTTAATAGACAGATAATTTTTACTCCTCATAAAGAGCTTTTCGATTATTCTAATGTATCATAAAGAACTTCCACCCATCCACTTGGAAAAGTAAGTGTTCCCCATACCCATTATCCTTTAGAGTCTAGATAAGATGCAGATATTTTGACAATCGAGTTTACACGGGGTATTGCAGGAAGTTCCAAGGTAAAAGAAATTATGGGATCTTGACCTGCAAGGAACACGTACTCTTGTAGATGAAATGGAATATGTAAAAGAGTATCTGTAATACTAGCAAAATGCAATAAACAGCATAGGGAAATGCGAAGTGATAAAAGAATCATGGTGGGAGCAATTGCATATATAAGCATACACACACACACACACACGAATATAAACCTTAACTTTTTCCGTTTCTTTCTGTTTTTAAATTAGATTACAAAAACTACTTGACTTTCATCAATCACTGTTCCCATGCCAGAGGAAATTCCAACTGCTACGGTGTGCTGCCTCCAGAGGAACCTGTCTATAACTGGAGAACAGTAATAGTGAGTACGCCTACCGCGAGACTATGCCCCAGTAACAGGCAAACTTCCTGTTCGCACCAGCCTTCCACTTGGCACCGCGGGGGTATGCTAGCTGAAACCCAGCGTACAGACAGCCCTGACTGGGGAAATAGTTACTGATGGCCACCATCTGTGGTGTGAATTTGACAGTCAATGTGGGTGATGATTAGCAATGCAGTGAAGGAAATCGCCCTTTGTCGTTGCTCTTCCGCCAGCTGCAGACTAGTTTGAATGACTTCTATACAGAGGAGGCTTTTTTCCCCCTGACTGGTGTGTCTTAGTGGGTTGGGCATGGCCCTGCAGTCTAAAAGGTTGCTAGTTCAATTCCCTGTTAAGGCCATGTGCTGGGGTTGCAGGTTCAACCAGACTGGACGCGAGGGGAGGCAACCGATTAATTTCTCTCTCTCTCCCTCCCTCTCTCTCTTCTTTCTTTCTCTAAAAATAAAGTCTTTAAAAAAGAGGAGGACTTTTAAAAGTTCTAACATCACTGCTTCTCTTTAGTCCACCTGCAAAATTACAAAAAAACCCACAAAACTTATGATAGCTCCCTAAAAGCCAGACGCAGAGGCCCAAACATCCCCTGCACTGGCTTTACCTGCAATTTTATGATAACGTGCTCTGTCCCTCACCTCTTGGGCTTGGAGCTAGCTACGTGTAGTGGACCAATTCATTTATATTTCAGCAGACTCCTACAAAAGGAGATGTTCTCACCATCTATATCTCTCCATTCTTGTGTTCTTTTACATCTTTTTTTTTAATGCATCCATTTTATTAAAGCAGCCTTAATGTGGTGGGATATAAATAAGAATTTTTCTTTTCCCTTCAGTCATTACCTGCAACCATGCTATGTAAAATGTCCTTTGACCCTATAAATTGTTCTGTCATGGCCATTCCACGAGACATTTCTTTGAAGAGGGAGTTTTGGCTTCCAGGGTAAGCTCTTCTGCCTCCAGTTAGGGTTGCCAGGTAAAATACAGGATGCCCAGTATTTCCATTTGCTAACTCTGGTAACCCTGCTTTCACTTCAATTCCCACACCCTGGTGTACATACACCACACTGCTTCTTGTGGTTGGGAAGTCCTTTCCTGTTGGGCAGCCCTCTTGCATGTTCTGTGGTAAGATGACTCAAGTCCGGCCCCTTCCATGATGTATAATTAACTCACGGAGACCCACACATCCTCGTCACATGTAATGGTAGAAGCTCAGGTTGCTTCCCGCTGTCTCCTCTCTTGGATCTCCTCTCCTTTGGCTGCCATCTTTCTCCTCAAATCTCCTACTGCCTGTGTGAGTATCCAAAGCAGGAATGGAAGCCCATCTTCCCTTTCTGCTGACATCTCAATTTCTATTAATGATTCTTTCCGATCTTTTTTTCTCATTGGGTATTTTTAGGGGTAAGGAGGAAAGCCATCCCCTGTCCTTTCTCATAAGGGGAGGAAAATATGGATTTCCTCACAAACCCAAAGATTACCCTCCATCTCTCGGTCTTCTCCATATATGCTAGTTCTGTCCTGGGAGATATATGGCTGCAGCTGAGGGTAATGCTCTTTAGAATTTGAAAGATGTTTAGCACTCTTTGTCTCCCAGCTTTTGACTTTAGTAGCTAACTAGGGGCCACATGGAAAGTCCCACTTAACACCCTGCTGCATTGTTTGTATAGAACAGTGCTGCGGACCTCTATTTTGAAGGAAATATTCATCAGTCTCTGCAGAACAGCCCTGAAAACCAGCTGGTACAACCTCCTGTTCTCCAACAAAAGGGAGGAAAAGGTACGTGGATCCACCACTCCTTGTGTGGGGAAAAGAACCAGGTCTTCCTCAAAGCAACTTTAAGGGGATTTCATCCGTAAGTTTGGACTTGTGTTTGCAAAATATTTTCTAATCACAATTGAGCATCATTTAACTCAGACAGGCTGAACCACTCTAAGCCATTCATCTTGGGTGAGACTTACTATTGCTTCACTGAGATATCATGAAGCTGGAAAGTATCCACTTAACTCAAATAAATGAATAATGTGTAGATATTATATTTTAGGTATAGAAGGAGGAACTTTTTCACAAGTTATTTTAACAATCTTATTCCAATTGTGAAACCCTTGGGATAGAAATCATCTTTGTTTAAAGTTTTCTGCAGAGAAAGGTCCATAAAAATTTCATGTTTTATAAATTTTAAATCTTGATTTTATAAATTAAGATGACGATGATCTCAACTAACAGATGGGCCAAAGTCGCAACTGACGGCTAAGATGTGAGCCACACACATTCACACACACTAATAATTTGTAAATTATTCCAAAGTTTTATAAGGCAATTTGACAACACCTGTCAAAATTCTGTCAAAATTTTAAGCGTTTATGCCTTTGGACTTTTAGGGAATATGTAACTCAGTGGTTGATTGTGAGCTCTGGGTTAGTTGTAGGAACCTGGTCAGATCACTTAACCTTCCATACCACAGGGTCTTTATTCAAAAAACAAATATTAGTTGTACAGATTGCTATAGAAATCAAATGGGAAAAGCCATATAAAATACTGTGCTCATAGCCTGGTACTGTGGATGATTTCTCAAAAATACCATAAAGTGTGTGTGTGCATATACACATATATGTATTTTTGTGATGGGTAAATGCGAGAGTAAAAAGAATGGTAACTCTCCTATCATATTTGTTGGTGTATGTAAGATGCGTCTTAATTTTACAATGCAATTTTTAAAATAATACTTGATAATAGTTACTTAAAATTATTTTAAGTGAATATTTTTTGGAAAACTAGTTTTGTTCCTAGAAAACAGTATACTGAATATTGTAATTATAAAATTCTAAATATGCAGTGATATTCTAAATCAGGGAAGAATAATGTACAAAAAAACAGAAAAAAATTTGTATCATGGAATATTAGTATTAAATATTTAACTATGGTAATAATTTAATATAAGGGGGATAACACTTCTACCTCTTAGCTTGTCACCGCCCCGACCCCCCCCTTTTTTTAAAAAATAACTAACTCACTCACTCTAGGGTGTGAATCTTTTATCTTTTCATTGATGTTTTTTGATGTTGAGCTTTGCTGCTGGGAGACATTATTATTCACAATTTTCTGTTCAGAGCTTTATCTTCCATCCGAAATAGGAATGCATTTGAAACAGAATAAAATAATAATTTGGAAATTCATTATTGGGAGAAAAAAAGTAAATGTGTAAAGTAGAACATACATAGCTATTAAAAGGCATGAAGTGGTACCTTATATATTGACAGGGAAAGAACTCTAAAATACATTTACTTTTCTTCTTTTAATCTTTTTTTAATTCTATAATTCAAAAGTAATAATACTTACTTTTTTAAAAAAGTGGAAGTGTTCCTTCTCTCTTCCAATGCAATGCCTCAGAAGTAACTATCGTCTGTAGTTTTGTTATTTCCTCTACCTATAGTTAATCTCTGTGTTGCCCTATGATTTAATTTAAGATACACCATTTGTTTTAAAAAGTGCAAAATAGGTACACCATTTGTGATTTTTAAAGGATACACATGTGTTTGCATGTGCAAAAAATAAGAAACACTTTCTAGAACTGTAGGTTAGACTATACTTTTATTTTCACTTTATGCTTCTGTTTTAATCATTTACTATGATCATATAATGCCTTTATCTTTTAAAATAGAAAAATTTAAACATTTTTTTAAAAAAAGATGAGGATCCATTATAATTGACTTGACCATGGAATGACAGGCAGAGAGTTTGTTTAAGGTTGTGACTTTAATTCATGATGCATTTTTGGTAAGTCCCTTTCATTTCTCAATTCATAAACTCAAGATAATTTAACACAAAAGATAATCTTTGTCAAAACCTTTGAGGTTTTGGATGAATGATGACTGATGCAAGAGTGTTACTCCCCAAAGGCTATTTAAAGCAGTTTGGGAATCCACTCTGCTACTTTCTCAAGGGGAAAATGGAATTTGGCCATTGATTTTTTTACTCCTGACAGATCTGGTGAGTCACGGCATTTACCCGCCAATTCAGAAGTCACAACATGGGCTGTCACCTTCGTTCTGTTCTGCTAAAGAAATCCAGTCAAAAAAAAACAAGCAAAAACCACAACAAATCTTCCCAAAGTTCCCTGCCTGGTTTTTCTGAAATGAAAAGGACTGTGTTCCTAAAGAGATAAACACTCTGGCTGTAGCATTTTATGTAACAGCAATGAAATGTATCAAAATGCCCACGGGCATTGTCATTGCTTATAAACAATGTCAAAATGTCATGAAGATTTGGCATTTTCCCCTCCAGTTTTTTCTATATCTAAAAAAAATAATAATGCAGGCCCAGTGTTAACATTTTTTACCTAAGCCTTTGTTATTGATTTCACTTAGATTTGCATAGTGTTTTGCATTTTACAAAATGAATTCATACTCCTTACTTCATTTGACCTAACTCATTTGAATAAAGACCTTCAAAGGACTTGCTTTCTGAAAATGGTTTTTTAGGGTTCTCTTTAAAACCACTAAACTTTGATGTCCATTTTGTTGGTCTGTAGAAAGTTTAGTGTATGACATAAAACTACTAGTTAAGATTTAACTGTAAAGAAAGACCACGTGACAAATGGGAGACTCAGATAAAGAGGCTCCTGGCTTCCCTTTTTCATTAAAAGATGGTACAAAATTTTTGACAACTTCCCCAACAGAGAAAGGTCCAGTTGAAACTTCAGTATGTCAAATATAGACCCTTGACTTTTGAGTCTCATAAAGTGATGCCATAAATGCATGCCTAAGGGGGTGAGTAGGAGGAAAACCAGTCCCAGTCCAGCTTTTCATGCTGTAGTCACTCTATAGATCTTTCCTGAGGAAGTTCCTTGTTGCCCTAATGAGTGGAGTATGACATTGTTTATCCTCCTTTTTTTTTTTTTTTTTTTTTAGGCAGGAAGAAGCTCCGACTGTTCGAATACCTTCACGAATCCCTGTGTAATCCCGAGATGGCATCTTGTATTCAGTGGGTAGATAAAACCAAAGGCATCTTTCAGTTTGTATCGAAAAACAAAGAAAAACTCGCCCAACTTTGGGGAAAAAGAAAAGGCAACCGGAAGACGATGACTTACCAGAAAATGGCCAGAGCGCTGAGGAATTATGGAAGAACCGGGGAAATCACCAAAATTCGAAGAAAACTGACTTACCAATTCAATGAGGCCATTCTCCAAAGACTGTCTCCATCTTATCTCTTGGAAAAAGAAATCTTCTACTCACAGTATGTTCAACCTGATCAGGCATATCTAAGTTTAAGTAACTGGAATGCAAATTGTAATTATACATATGCTAATTATCATGAGCTAAGTTACCCTGATTGCTAAATATAGTCTTACATATTGGGATTTCCTAACATCAGAAATCCCTGAACCCACAATACAGTATACAGATGATGCATTATAGAATTGTACACTTGAAACCTATGTAATTTTATTAACCAATGTCACCTGAATAAATTCAATAAAAATAAAATTAAATTAAAAAAATTCTTACAAATTTCAGAATTTTTCTCTTAAAGAAAATGCTGAAGAGAAAAAGTTTACTGTTGCTATTGTTTTTATTAAATCGCATATAATCTAATACAGTGTTTATTTCATGCTAAAATACTTGTAAGGGCTTCACCATCTTCAGTGGCTATTCTGAACTTATATTTTCTCTGTATTTGGACCTCATGGTCTGTAACCCTGTGGTGCCAAGGAAGAGTAGGCCTAAGGAAAACACCACTTAACTTAAAGAAAGCTTATAACCCCCTACAAATTGTTTCCTTCTATTTCTCTCTTCCCTAGGGTAGACCCAGAAACTAATGTTTCTTGCTCTCCTGCCACTCAGCCACAGGGAGGTGCTCTTGCCTTGATATCTAACTGGCCCAACCTTGGAAAAAGATCTTTTTCCCCTGTGAACTAGCCCAGCAGAGACCAAACTAGAATAGTTGAAAGAAAAAAAAAAAAGACTGATAAGTGACAGAAACTAGCAAGTAATAAACCAAGAGAGAAACCAGAATTTAGTCAGTCTGGCTTGAAAGCTATGGTTTCATCTCCACATTCCATGAGGAACTCTGGGAAGAAATACTGTTTTTCTTCCTGCTTGGCAGGTTCGTGCATGCACCATAGAGCTTCCTAAATGACATGGGCCATTTCATCCAGGTCAAGCGCCCCCTGAAGCCTGCCCTATTCAATTTGTGGCATTCCCACTCACCTCTTTTTCCTTTGTCTCCTCCTGGTGCCCTCCCTTCCCCAGGAACTCTTAAGAAAGAACATGTGTGGGTTATAAAACAAAAAGCAATGAATAAACAAACTCAAGTTATCAGAGGGGAAGGGGGTAGGGAGAGGACAGGGTAAATGGGGTCAAATACATGGTAACAAGGAAACTAGACTTGAGTGGTGAGTACACAATTGAGTATACATCTGTATTATGACATTGTACACCTACGATTTAGATAATGTGATTAACTAATGTTAAACAAGTTTAGTAGAAATTAAAAGAAATGTGGTAAATCCAATGGGACTGAATGGAGGCTTAACTTGATATTGGCCATCTCCGCATGCAGTCGGGGCTTCTGTTAAGGACTGGATGTGTGCACCCCCAAAATTCATGTTGAAACCTGTCTCCAATATGATGGTATTTGAAGGTGGGGCCTGTGGGAGGTGATAGGGATCCCTCATGAATGGGTTTAGTGTCCTGATAAAAGAGATCCCCAGAGAGCTCTTTTTCTTTCCACCATGTGAAGATACAAGATGGCCATCTTTGAACCAGCAAGTGGGCTCTCACCGGGCACTGAATGCCCTGGCACCTTGATCTTAGACGTCCCAGCCTCCCGAACTGTAAGAAATAAATTTCTATTGTTTCTAAGCTACCCAGTTTATGATATTCTATTATAGCAATCTGAACAAACTACAACAGTTTCAATTAGTGCTAATTTAAGTACGACTCAGTAATTACACTCATTCTCCCACAAATATGTTTTATAAAATACTAATAAAGAACATAAATTTTACCAAAGATTGCAAAGAGGAAATGGTGCAGAGAGTTTACAACACAAATCATTTAGTCAATGACTTAAAATACTCTCAACATTTTCTCCCTATAGTCCCTTCTGTATCCAATACCAGCTTGAGGGGCTCATCTGGACAATTCTCCCAGAAGCCCCCAGTCAATTCTAGCTCTTTCTTAGTGCTATACAGAGTTGCTTCCTCTTGGGCAGAAACCTTGGCTCTGCCTCTTACCCAAAATGCACCTACCAAAGCCCATTTCACAATCAGGTCCTTGCTTACAAAGACATCTCACACTGTTCAAAGACTAAAACCCTCTTTATATATTATGGGAAATGATATCCTGTTTGAAACAAGGTGTTGCTTTTTGCCACCCCTCAAGGACAAGGGGGAAAGACTTCTTAGCCTTGACTCACGGCCCCTCTTTCCCTGGCTAGAGTATCCCATCCTCCATCTTGTCACTTTCATCTGGCTGAATGGCTCATTTAAACTCTTCTCCAGGGAGTGGCAGCCCTGAGAAGCAAACTCCATCCAGTTACAGTGCATCTCATGGGCAGCGGTCCAATACTTGGTCTCTTGGCCCAGGTATTAAGCATTAAATCTTTACTTCCAGGTACTTCCTGTCAGCACTTCCCTTAAATCGCAGGATCCTTCTTTGCCCTTTGGTCCTGGAGCCTGTAGTCTTTCTGGTTGATGTATCCTCTTTTCTCCCTGCACTTCTTTGTATTCATAGGGCATAAGAAAGTACTGAGAATGTTTCTCTTTTCCTCATCCCAGCAATGCTATATAAGAAACATTCTATGGGGAACCCTGCTCAAAGTCATCTCCTTTACTAAGTTAAGGGGAGGGCAGGGGGGTGGAGATGCAGGAAGTGGATGGCAGCATTAGTTATAATACATAAACTAAAAAATAACCAGTATAATTTCCTTCCTCCCCCTACTCTATTCCCTCTTTCTGCTATACCGTGCCAGTAGAATATATCATATCTGGGTGTCCAGACATGATTTCTTTTATCATGAAGCTTCAATTCTATCAATATTTAATCACAGATTTGGAAATTCTACTAATATTTAACCCAAATTTACTTAATGCCTTACTGATGAGCAATTTCTTGTTTGAGCTGACCTGGGATGATTGAGATGTTTATAGTGGGCTGGAGTATGAGAGCCTTGTAATAGAGGTGGATGGGGGAGACTCTGGATTGGTTGGTTTGTATTTAAAAATTGTATCCCCTGGTGGTCCTTCACGATCCCTGGTTCTGCCTTCTGGGATAATCTCCCAGTTTATTTTCTTGTATGGTAATGTCTGACACTGGCGTTGAAAAGATGTATTTTTTTAGTACTGAGCAGCACTGTGTTAAAATGAGTTCAAAAATCTACTATTGCCAGTTCCATATTTTAGCATTTGCTACTGAAAACACTCGACTTCCCAGTCCTAATTTTTGAAGCATTAATCTTTCTTGTAGCAAGCTGAAATCAGCTTTGAATCACTGAGGTACTCACTGGAATTTATTGAGAGATATTACATTGCATAAAGAATTCCTGAGAAGACTGAAGACCATGCAGCCTGTGGGTCATAAAGACCCAAATCACATCAAAGATCCAGTCAAGTGAGAACATCACTGTCACTGTTACCCATCACTAGATGCCTCAACTCATGTCATCTCACATGTCACTGAACAGAGCTAGCAGAGCATCATTGCTGCCCACAAAAACTAACTTGCCATGACTGTCCTTGCATTCAGAGACAGTGGTCTACCATTCCTGCTTCTGTACTGCATAGATACCTATTCAAATTCTTGGAAAGGCGACTTCGAATTGGCTGAGGCTTGCCCATGTGCCTATGTTGACTGCAAAGAAAGTTAGAAAAGCAATTATCTGGAACTTTCCATTTTTATACTGGGAGACTGTTTCTGCATCCCACCAAGACTTGTAAGGTCAAGAATTCCCCAAACATAGGAAGGGGTTCACATTCTGGGCAGCCAAAAGAATGACAAAAGTTCATTTGATTTTTTAAGTGCAATAACAAAGATCAGAACATGTATAGTTTAATTTTAAAGACCTTTGACCCACCTGGCTAACTTCCCAAAATTCTCTCTTTTTAGTACTTCTGTGGTCATAAGAATTTAAATAGTCTCTAAACAACTTTTCTTTATCCTTCTCAGAAGGCAGTTTCGACACAGCATTTAAAGTCTCTAAATATCAAGTAAAACTATAACACATTTCTATAACTGAAGCTTATCTAAGAACTTTGAGCCTATAATTTCTAAATTTAATAATATGGAAACATTATTTATGTCTGTTTTGCTTATTCAGGAAGTTTCTATAATGTTCCAGTTTCATGATTTAATTTTATTGAGATGCAGCTGGAGAGCTCAAAATAATATAATTAACCAATTACAATTATAAAAGACAGCTGATACTGATTCTTTTCCCAAGAGTGTTTTTCTGGCTGACAGAGCTCGCTCTGAGGATGTGAGGGGTACGTACACTGGAAGTGCTCAGGATTTGATGGTCCTTTGAGGTAGTTCTCAGTCAATGACAGATGGGAGTTCATAGATACTTACATCTGCTTCTTTACTCCTTAACTGAAATAATGCTGAGAGGTGTTCTTACACTTCCCACTTTCCCTAACGCTGTTTCTTGGAACCTCCTCTCAATCTACTAACATTCATGTTCTTGTCTCACTGTCAGCTTCTGGAGGAGGGGGAGAACTCAACACAAGCCATTAAATGATTCAGGTCACTTATGACCATTCAGATGTATTGGTTATGAATGAGAGCAATGGCCCAGCACTTAGGGCTTACTAGGCTACTAATATGTTTCTCTGTTTCTCTCTCTCCCTCTCTCTCTGCCTCTCTCTCTGTCTCCACCATGGGTGTTAGCAGCTCCATTTCCCATTTGTAGGTGGAGGAACTGATGCTGGAAGAATTTACATATGTTTTCTAAAGTCATCCGACTAATAATGAAGTGATCCATTGGTTGTTTGTACTCAGGTCCACCTAATTCCTTCTATTACGCCCTACTGGCTGCTGATGTAAAGGCTATCTTAGGTATAGGTTAATATAGGTTCTCTACCCATGCCAATTCCAGATCTTCATGACATGGTCGTTCTGGAGAAAAACATTTGCTAATTAAGGAGAGTCATACATAAAATTACCACTTGCCCTGGCTGGTGTGGCTCAGTGGATTGAGTACTGGCCTGCAAAACAAAGGGCCACTGGTTCGATTCCCAGTCTAGGGCACATGCCTGGGTTGCGGGCCAGGTCCCCAGTACAAGATGTGTGAGAGGCAACCACACGTGGATTTTCTCTCTCTTTCTTTCTCCTTCCCTTCTCCTTTCTAAAAATAAATTAATAAAATCTTTAAAAAAAAATAACCACCTACTCCACATTACTGTTGATAGGAGTGTATATTAGCACAACAGTTGAGAACAAGGTTTTAAATTAAAAATTAATGTATTTTTATTTTAATCAACATTATTTTTATCATGTATGACATTTAAACTTTGAATTGTTCTAAAGGGCTTATAAACAACAGTACCTTATTCCAGCCCTCTTCTCCCTGTGTCTTGCTTTCCAGCGACAGCTACGCCAAACTCATTTAGCTATTTCTTCCGTATTTATGACACACATCTAAATAAATGCAGTGCTGTTATTTTTTGTTTTCCCAACTTTAGATAGCATCATCTGACATTACCAGTGCGTAACTCTTCCATGTTGGACGCCCACTTGTAGGATGTCAGGATTCCTACCATTTTGCTAAGGTACACCTACAAAGAGCTTATTAATAAAACTTCATGGCAGATAAGGGGTTTTCATACATGTGTGTGTGAAAACCTCTTAATTTAACTGCATATTTGGTTTATATTTTTATTAGTTAAAGAATTTTGAGTTTCTTCTGAATTGGGAAGGCATTTCTTCATTGTCTTCTCTCATTCACCATTTTTTTGAGACATCAGGTGCCCTTCGGATAGTGGTGACTTTTCACTTCTGAGAGCTTTTTGGATCTTCTTTTTATCCTTGGAATTCTAAAAAACTTTTATTTGTGCCCTGACATGGGTATTTTTTTTTTAACATATTGTGCTGAGTATTTAGTGGAACTTTTACACCTGGATACTTATCATTTGCAGATGTAGGATTTTTGTTGTTGTCATCATGTGTTTGAAATTTCTTCCCCACTGTTTTTTTCTGTCTTGCATTTTGGAAATTCTAACTGTTAAACCTCATGACTGATCTTGTCTCAATCACTTCTCTTCTTTCATCTCTTTTTCTTAACTTCACATTCTAACCCCTCGATTATATTTTATGTTTGTGATTATATTTTAAATACACAAACATTTTATCTTGTTTTCTGATTGTTTTTTATTTATCTTATTTTTATTCTATGAATGCGTTATCCTCTACTATATTTCTCAGGTTATATGTATGCAGCTTTAAGTTTTCTTTTATCTCCAATGCAATTATTGTTTCTTTCTATCCCTTCACTTAATTTATTCCTTCTCTTTTATATTTGTGACTTTCTTCAAATACTTGTTCATTCTTGTCTCTCCACTAATGTGTAAGGCCCTTAAAAGCTTTTATAGGTGGAATTTACTGACTATGGGCTTCACTTTAAGATGGTATGGTTGGAAGGCAGCTATTTCTTTGGGAAGCCCAAATACCAACACTCACAGAAGAACATTCCTAAGGAGAATGCTCCGAGAGGGAGGCTGGAGAGACAAATGCCTAGTTATGGGGCTTATCAGAACAGGTTGAATAAGGGTCTGGGGATGCCACCATTCAGTAAGCAGATGTTCACTTAATATTAGGGTTTTCAGCTTCACACTTTACCCCACATTTCAGCCCAAGTTAGGGCCATTCTGAGCCAATTTCTCCACATAATAAACCTGTGATCTACTATTAGATGAACTAGTTAGTTACCTTTCTGGATAGAGAACCTGGGGATGCAACTGTTTTCATTTAAAGATTTTTCAGGCAATCACCCAGTTTTCAGCCCTGTGTTGCTATTAACCTGCCATGATACCTGGTGCCTCCAGATGTTGAACTTCTCAGGCAGAGAAATCAGCAAATACGCTTGGTTTTACAGCTTCCTCTTCTGTATACATGCGGGTTGAAGCTTCTCTTCTTGCCCATGGGTCATTTGTGGGTCTGTTCCTATCGTCTGTTTTCCTTCTTGGTTTGTCTGGTGATTTTAAATTGAACACCAGGCATTTAAATGAAAAATTATAGATACTCTAGGTGATATTATTTTATGCAGAAAGGATTTATCTTAGCTTTGGTTAAAAGACAGATGAGGAGTAGATCACTATAATCCAGCCAAGCACAGTGCCAAGCACTGTATTAAGTCAAGACTGGGTTTCAGGCTTTTTAAGGTATAATCAATTTCCTTTTGATACTATCTCCTGAGAATAACCATGCATATAAGTTACATTTAAATTTAAAATTTTTGGAAAGATTTTATTTATTTATTTTTACAGAGAGAGGAAGGGAAGGAGAGAGGGAGAGAAACATCAATGTGTGGTTGCCTTTTGCACACCCCCTATTGAGGACCTGGCTTGCAACCCAGGTATGTGCCCTGACTGGGAATCGAACCAGTGACTGGTTTGCAGTCCGTCACTCAATCGACTGAACCACACCAGCCAGGGCCTAAATTAAAAGTTTTGATTTAAAAAGGTCTCCTGTATGATTTTACAAAATAAATTATATAATGAGAACTTTGTGAACATATTTTTTTATACTGTATATATTTACTTAGCAGAGGTAAGAGGAAATGTATGTTGTGGGAATATGGTGTTAAGCTATAGGATTAATATGCTACCTCATTCTGCAGAATAAATTTTACTTACACATAGGGATAATAAAAGTCTTTTTTTCATTAAAACAAATGTCAATGTATTTAGTGATAGAATCAGTATTTTAAAAAATTCTTACGCTAAGTCAAAAAATGATTTTTCACTTCTGGTGGGTTGTTCACCCCCCAGAAATAGACATTTAAAGTCTATGTACCCCATGGGTCCTTCCTCTTGAACTTTAGCAGGGAAGTCTAAGAAGCACCAATTGCATCTAATCTGCCCATTACTCCTTCCATCTTGCTCCGAGGGCTAGGAAATGCAGAACATCATATTCCAGACTTTCAATAATAATGAATCCCGTTAATTTATTCATTTATCTAAACACTTTCAGTCATAATTTCTGATTTAATTATCCAGACAGTGTCTTTTTTGTTTTTTCTTTAGGAAATATGCTTTTATGTATATTTACTGTCTGCTGCTTTGTGGCCTTTTGGGAAGTAGAGAGAGGCATAAACTATGGATCTATCACAGTCCTTATTTTATTCGTTGTATTTTTTTTGTAAGCTGAGCTTGAGTTTTTCTTCGAAGACACTGACATGATTTATTAATTTGTGTGGCAATCTTATTAAAATCACTGGGAAGTCAACCTAATCTAGAACAAGTAAGTTAGTTGATCAATATAAAATACATTAGCATTTCTTTGACTATAAGAAATTATCTTGCTGTACTTTAAAATATATAAGGCACTTTAAAATACAAGGAAAACAAGTAGTTCTATTCATTTAGTCACAGGAAATTAGTATCTCTTTTGGGTTTCCCTATGCAAATCTTTTTAGAGGCAAAAACAACCGGACATTTTTATGGATATTTTTAGAAGCATTTATATGTAGAGACTACATGATATCAGGATGATGCAAAAACATTTTTATAGGGTAAGAATATCCTATCATATCCACTGAGTGGCAGAAGGAATATGTCATTCCAACTCATAAAAATATTTTTGCTATCTTATTACCTCCATACCGAATAACTTATTTGACTTGTCGAGTACAAAGAGACTCATTTTTGTTACAATAAATAAGAGAACTTATATAATTATTTCTTAGATTTTCACATGGCTTTTGATGGGGGGATTGTGACTACCTGAGAAGTATTTTGTTGGAATATGAGAATTACAAGTAAATAAAGTAGGCGAAAGAGCATACAATGAGGCTTATGGCATAGGAAATACCATTCACATAATAAAATATAGGGGTGTTTTTATACTTTTTAAAAATGTGTGTGTTAGGCTTCCTCTATGAATGTACACAACAGTGAGTTTGAATATTCAGTTTTGGACAGTGACCTAAATTCTTTGAGACACAATTTACTTATCGCTATAAGATAGACGGTACTCGTTCTTGAGGCTGTCCCAAGTGCTAAATGATAACCTCATAGAAAAACCATGTTCACTTCAATTAAAAGGGACCCCAAATATAACAACTCCTAATTTTCTCAATGAGAAGTTTAAAAAATGAGTTTTCAGTCAGTTGAAAATATAAACTTCTAGGGTACAGATTAGTCAAATGACTATGTTTTAATATAATAATTTCGTTATCAACAATGTAAATATTGTATTGGTGTAAGGAGATGAATGTAGGTAGCAAGTTTACAAGGGGTGGATTTGTAATCGTTAATTTTATGTGTCATTTTGGCTGGGTCATGAGGGCATAGACATTTGGCAAAATATTATTCTCTGTGAGTCTGTGAGGGTGTTTCTGGAGGAGTTTGCCATTTGACTTAGTAGACTTAGTGAAGCCAATTGCCCTTTTTTAATGTAGAGATGGACCTTATCCAGTCCATTGAAGACGTGAATAGAGCAAAAAGGCTCGGCAGGCAGGAACATCTGCCTGACCGCTCCAGCTGGACTTTCCAGCCTTTGGACTTAGACTGAAACATCAGCTTTTCTCGGATGCCAAACCTGCCAGCTTTGGGACTGGAACTTGTGCCACAGGTACTCCCGGCTATCAGGGCTTTAGACTTGTACTGGAACTGCACTATGACTCTCAGGGTTTCAGCTTGGGGACTGCCAATCTTGAGACCCTTTAGCCTTCACGATTGCATGGGTCAATTTTTTATGATAGATAGCTAGACAGATAGATACATATGTATACACACACGCATACACTCACACACTCTTGATTCTGTTTCTTTGAAGAACCCAGACTAACACAAACTGTCATAACAAACAGCCACAGAACAGGTAGTTTAGACAATACGAGTTGACTTCTCACAGTTCTTGAGGCTGGGAAGTCCAAGATCGAGCTGGCAACCAACTCAGATCCTGGTGAGGACTCTCTTTCTGGCTTGCAGATAGCTGTCTTCTCGCTGTGTTCTCAAATGGTGAAGGAAGTGAGAGTCCTCTGGTGTCCGGTGTCTCTTCTTATAAGGACACTAATTCTATCAGATTGGGGGCCCACCCTCATGACTTTATTAAATTAATTACTTCCTTACTCCAAATATAGCTACACTGGAGGGATCAGGGGTTCAGCATTTGAATTTAGAAGGTGAGGACAGACATTCAGTCCATAACAAATGCTAGCTTAGAAAAACTGCTTTTTAAAGCATTGTTGTTCTAGGAACATTTTCGTCTGTACATGTACATGGGTCTTCGGTATGCAGGTTACTGTGGCCTCGTTTTGAGCCACCAAGTCAGTTTTTTCTACCTTCCGAATTGTTCGCTCTCTGCCGCTCCTTGTTTCGGTTATGATTCCATCACAGACAATTTTATCCCGAGGCCAAGAGCACACTTGCAAACATCATGACATTTTAAGTCTTACAGATTTACATTCCTAATCTCTAGTACCACTTGTATTGATTTTTAAAGGTACTTTTTGATGGCAAATGGGCAGTAAATGGTGTTGGAAGGAGACTTGACGTTGGGTGGTGACCACTCAGTACAATATACAGATGACGTGTTGTAGAACTGTACACCTGAGATCTATATAATTTTATCAACCAGTGTCACTCCAATACATTCAATAACATTTTTTAAAGTCATTTTTTCAACAACTTGACTTATGCCACCACCAACACTGATCACTCATTATTGTGAAGTCACATCTTCAGAAATAACGACTAAATCTGTGTTAAATTTCTTTGCCTCCCTCTGAAATGGTTTCGTAAGCCCCTCAGACTAACATTGACAAAGTTGGTTTCAAGTAACTATTTCTTCCCCGAATGAGACTTTGAGGTAGGAAAATAAAGCAACTGCAATATAATGTAAGACTTTGTAATGATTAAAAAATATGGGGACTTTTATCCTGAGGGAAATACTTTGGAGAAAACTGTATTTGCAATCCTTAAGTATCTATTAGTTGAACCATCTCTCTTCTCTGGACATTAGTACTTCTCTTTCCTGGAACTTGTCAAGATTCCCCACTTGCAAAATACTGCATGTTTGTGTCCCTGCAGGTTCATATGTTGAAATCCTAACCATCAGTGCAGTGGTATTAGGAAGGGGGCCTTTGAGGAGTAACTGGGTTATGGGAGTGGGGTCCTCATAAATGGGATCAGTGCCCTTATAAAAGAGATACCCGTGATCTCCTGAGCTCTTATGCTGCCATCTAAGGTTACAACTGGAGGTCGGCGGTCTGCAACACCAGACCAGGGCTATCACCGGAACCCAACCCTCCTGACACCCTGAACTGAACTTCCAGCTCCCAGAGCTGTGAGAAATAAACTTCTACTGTTTATAAGCCACCCAGTTCATGGTACTTTCGTTATTTAGCATTATGAATGACCAAGACACCATCTTTCTTATGCCCACTTTGGAAAGCCCATTTTGATTACTTGTTTCGAAAGGGGGCGTGTGTATCTACATGGTACCGAAGCAGCAGCAGCAGCAGCTGCAGCAGCAGCAGCAGAGAACACTTTTTGAGCCCTTGTTATGCGCCAGGACTCTGCTAAGGGCTTTTAAACTTTATCTTATTAAGTCCACACAACAACCCACTGGTGATACTAACGGAGAAAATATTCTCCCTGTATCTCCTCACATTATCTCCCTTCTATGTATGTCTATCTCTGTGTCCAAATTTCCCCTTTTTGTAAGGACACTAGTCGTGTTTGATTAAGAGTCCACCCTACTCCAGTATGATGTCCTCTTAATTAATTACACCTGCATCAGCTCTCGTTCCAAATGAGGTCATATTCTAAGGCACTGGGAATTATGACTTCGACATAGGAATTTTGCGTAGGCACAGTTCGACCCATACCACTCACATTAAACTTTGTACTATGTACCATAATTGCTTAATATTGAATGCTCTTTATTCTTCCAGAGTATTAATTAAAAAGATAACCTTTCTCCAGTTAAATAATTACTCAAAATTTTATACAGTTTAAATAAATCCACTTTTAGGCAGAATATCCAGTTGAGGAAACAATTGAGAGAAAAGCCCTCTCTGTAAATCGAACCGCTAGGAAAACTTGAACGTGGCACATGAATTTGACACCGGCACACGGTGAAGGAAGCTTTCCATTTCCCTTCTCCAGTGCGTCCTCCACATTAACTTTCACGGTCATGGTGCCTGAAGATCTTTGCCTGCCTCGCAGGCTTCATTTTCTCCTCTCCCAGTGCTCTCTGCTTTTATTGGACTTCTGTTTTCCCTGTGTAAATACCAGTCCTATCCCCAGCCAAACAGTTCCGTGTTCACTAGTTCTTATGAAAGGACTTTAAAGCAGATTATGATAGCTGATAGATTTTTATTCTTTTTCCTTCATTAGCTTTTCAGATGTCCTTTGAAACCAAATCTACACATGAATCTGTATCTCACATGCAATTAATATAAATATAATTAACTTTGGGATAATTTTAGAAATAGAAAAGTCTCTTTCATGAGAATATTCCAAATAAAGTATGAGCGAAGGACTTTGGCTCCTTACCTATGTAAATTCTTTCCCTGCAGGATTTTCCATAATCACTTGGTCAGGGACTTCTTTGATCGCCATATTTTGCTTTCAAAATGGAAACTGCTTCATGTTGTAAAAATTGTACACATATAATCCATACATCTTGTAAAAGGCTCATAAAGTACAAATATAAAGGCATGCTAACCACCTTTTCTTCTTTGTATAGCCTTCCAAACTTTTCCTATACATGCATAGCATGCATATATTTTATAAAATGATGCCATAAATGTACACACTATTTGCAATTATCTCTTTCTACAGAGAAATGCAGCCTGAACATATTTTTTTGTGGACAGAGAAAGTTCACAGTATCTTTTTAATAGCTGCATGCTATTCCTCATGTAGATAAGGCATGATGTGTTTAATAGAGTACCCTCCTCCCTTTATCTATGACATCTTCCAGGTTTCACATTGATTTTTACCTTTTTCTTAGGCACTAACTTTTTAGGTTCCAACTGCAAGGTTTAGCAATAAAAATAGAAACACAGGGCACTGATGCCTGAGCCCTAACTCCTGTCAGGTCACATCCTCTGTGGGGTGCTACCCTTTTTCCACTGTGAAACATTATTTGAACAGATTCTCAAAATAGCACTGCCTCTTTTTAGCATGCCAGCGTCTCACTTGTGTTATCTGGCCCTCCCCAGTGGCCAGCAAGAATTCTCAACTCCTCGGCCTCGGAGTCTCTCTGTCCCCGCGCCAGACCAGACTTAGCAATCAGGGCATGACGTTAGGTTGCTGCAGCCAGTTGGACCTTTGGAAGAGCAAGTCGGAATGCAGACTTGTGGAGCCGGCCAGCTCCCTGTCTCCACCCACAGCAAGAGATCCTGGTGTCATGCATAGAAGTGTTCTGAGTGGGGCAGAAAAGGTCAGGGGTACAGATGGATGGTGTGCTCTAAACCCAGTCTAACCTGCTTCCATTTCGGACTTGCTGGTACTCATAAAGTACACAGGAGATTGAGGGAGGTTACAGATTTTTCAGTTCTCTAATTGTCACTAGACGTAGTAAAACTTGGTAAAAGAGTGTGGGCTTCAGCACCGGACAGTCGTAAGTTCGAGACTAGATCTGTGACCTGATAACCTAAGAGAGTTAATAAACACTGAGGAAATGTGTTAAACGTCGGTGTGTGACTTTTCCATTTCCCCAGATGTATAATGGGGGCCACAACAGTATGTCGCAAGGCTGTTGTGAGGACTATTTGAGGAATACGTAATTAGCACATAACAAATGCTCAATAAAGTAGAGTTGCTATTTTACTCCTCTCAGAAGGAAAATTAGAGCTCTTCTTACCAGAATCAGTGTTGCAGCTCCCCTTGCCACATTTATTTGTTCAACACTAGGCCCTGTGATAAGCACGGGGGAAACATGTCCAGGCTGCAATCTAGAAATATCCATTCATGCACTGAGCACATGTTTTCTTGACGATCAGATTTTTTTAATTGTATTTTTTCCCTGACTGTTTATCCTCCTTATACCTTTTTCCACTTTCATCCACCCGTCCCCCAAACACATATTTATTTTCTGCCTATTAACCGAACACACGCTCATCTGCCTCCAAAATATTTCTTGTATCTGTCTACTTACTTTCATCTCCATTGTCACCATCCTGGGGACCATAGCAACAGCTTCCTGATCACTCTACCTGCTTCCATTCCTGACTCTTTAAAAGCATGTCACATCCAGAGTGGTCTTTTAAAACTGTAAATCAGATCACGGCATTCCTTTGTTAAAGCATAAAATCCCATTTAGAATAAAATTCAAACTTCTTTCCTTGTCCTGTGTGGTCCTCCATGACCTGGCTCCTCCCTACATCTCCCACCTCAGCTTAGCACCGCCCCCTACCCCACCCACTATGTTCCACAGCCTGTCGGTTCCTAGAACCAGACAGGTTCTTTTTTATATTGATTTTAGAGGGCGGGGAAGGGAGGGAGAAAGAGAGGGAGACGAACATAGATGTGAGAGAGAAACACTGATCGGCTGCCCCCTGCAGGTGCCCCAACAGGGGACCGAACCCATAACCCAGGCATGTTGCTGATGGGTAGTGAAACCTGTGACCCTTCAGCCTGTGGGCTAACACCCAACCAAACAAGCCACACAGGCTGGGGCTAGTGAAGCTCTTTTCCACCTCAGGGCCTTTGCGCAAGCTCTTCCTTCCGCCTGGAATGCCGTCTCCTAGGATGACAGGCTTCGCATCCCTCACGGATCAGCCTAAAGGCCGACTTCTCAGAGAAGGCAGCCCGAATGCCGGTCATTGATTCCCTAGCACAGCATCTTGCTTATTTCCTTTCTACTACTTTTTACAACCTGCATTTATTGTTTTTATTTATTTGCTTTCCTGCTTGTCCTCTGCTCCTCTCGGCAGAACATAAAGCCCATGGGGACAGGAGCTTTGTCTCTTATCCATTGTTTGCTCTTCATGGCCCAGGGCTCTGTCTGCCACCGAGTCGGTGTTCAATAACGCGTTACATGGAGGAATGCATGAGCGAATTTCTGTTGTTTTAAAACCTCCAGGAATAAAAATTCTGAACCTCAGGTTGACACATTCTAGGATAGAGTGAAAAGTTATTTTTATGTTTGGCTAAATTTTAACAAATTCACAGAATGAGACTTGGAGAGAAGGGAGAGTCAGCCTCCTCTAGAAGGGTGAAGAGAGAAAGACTCCAGCAGCAGGAAATCGAAAAACCCATTTGTGTTTAGAGACACGATTGAGGAATTGCTTTTCCACTATCCCTTAAGTAAGACCTGTTGGTGGGTAGGGTGAGTGTTAGAGTCAGGAACCTGACTTCGCATCCCTGTGCCACCACTTACTAGCTATGTGACCACAGGCCAGTTAGATAACGGCTCTGAGTGTGTGAGACTTGGGCCCGGGAGTCTGCTCCAGAACAAGTGCTTGGCACATGTTTATAATTATTCTTTTTACTCTGCTTAAAGGATTTTTAAAGGCATACCACAGCCCGTGTAAAAGGCACCAATAGCTAAAGCCAAGCACAGCGCTCCGCTGTCGGATGTCGGTGGGAGCGCTGGGCCCCGCCAGCAGTTTCTGACGCAGTAGCTCTGGTGGGGCCTGGCAATTTGCATTTCTAACAGTTAAGTGTCGCGGTGATGCTGGTGCCGCTCGTCTGGAGGCCGCACTGTACTTGACAGTGGCTAAATACACCAACTCTAATGCCAGACCGGCTGCGCTCACGTCCTAACTACACCTCCCTGGATATGTGATCTTGACTGAGTTGCTTAGTCCCTCTGGCCTCAGCTCCCTCCTCTGAAAGTGGGGATAATAATAGAGCTTTCTTCCAGAGGTCATTAGGAGGTTTAAACGAGGCCTCCCTTACTCTAATTGTTGAAGACACATTGATTGTTACTTGATAATAAAAAACAGTTAAAGTGAACTTGTAACTGTGCTATCCAATGGAACTTCCTGGGATTATGGAAAGGTCCTATTCTGTGCTGTCCTATTCCGTAGCAACAAGCTACATGTGACTGTTGAGCATTTGAAATGTGGCCAGTACAGTTGAAGAGCTGAATGTTTGATGTCCATTAATTCCAATTAATTTGAATTTAAATAGGCACAAATATTCAATTAGAGTCCTCCCACCCAAGACCTGGCCCAGCTTGTTGGAACTCTGACGACATAGGGCAACATGAAGACCTGGGTGTGTGTGGATCGACCGCTTTCTAACTGCCTGTCCTCAAGCAAGCAGCTCAGTTTCTCGGCAACACGACCTCATCTGTAAAAGAGGAAAGACATCTGCCCTGACTCCTCAAAAATCCTCTGCGTGTTTTGCTGTGATAATTAACGTAAAATTGTTAAGGCGATACAATTGCAAGGATTCCTGTGAAGCTTTATATCACTCCTTCGGATTTTCTTCCCTATGACCTACTTTAAGGGCAATGGTTCTGTCATCTTCACTCTTTTGTGTCCACAGTGCCCAACACACAGTGCGTCCTGAGTTCAAATGTAGCCTCCATACCGGATGTCTTCTGATGCTTTAGGATGTGCAGTAAAAAGGAAGAAATACCTGTAATGTTTAAAATACAACAATGTGTTTTTAAAAGTTACTGTCCAAAAGTATTTTTAAACTAATATTTATTTTGCTCCAATTATAAATAATTTAATTCTTTTAAAAACTGAAAAATGCTGAATAGTATAAAGGAGAAATACAATATAATCCCTCCACCTAGAGATAGTCCTCATTAACATTTTGAGACTTTTCTTTCTGATTATAAGAGTATGAGTCTTTCTTTCTTTTGTTTGTTCTTTCGTTCTTTCTTTCCTTCCTCCTTCCTAAAAATATCTTTGGAGTACCTGCTATAGGCCAGGCACTTCTCTAAGTGATGATAATATAGCAGTGAAAAAAAAGAGACAAAAAACAAGAACTTTGCCCTCACAGAGCTTCTATTCTAATGGATGATATATGTAAAAAATTCAAAAAATATACCAATAGAATAAAAATATATACTGTAAAAAGATAAACAAATTTAAAAACAAAATCAAGCTAATGTCATTTATATGCTTATCGTGCTTATTGTTGTTGGGTTTTTTTTTTTTTCTCCTTTCCATTATGTTGGGAAACATTTTCTAGTTTCTGGGTTCTTTAAATAGATCTGTCCTTTCTTCCATTGTCTGCTGAGTCAACACATGGAGCTCTTTGGGGTAAGGGAAAGTAAATACTTAGTTATGTCTTCAGGAACTTTAGCCCGAGGTGTGGTGTTCTTAAGGGACAGATCGGACTGCCCAGCTGTGACCTTTGGACTATCCTGCCCAGAGCCAGGGAATCCCAAGTCCCGGACTCACTGGTCATATCTCAGAGTTTACTGAGTCTTCAGGCATCCCCATTTCATCTTACAATTCTGAAATATATATTGTAGACCTTAAAAATAAAGTTTGTGGAGTCATCAGGACCCATAGTGTTTGTGGTCCACCTCCTTCTATTCCTATATGTTTAACATGACTAATTACTCTGCCCCTTGGGAGGTTGAGATGCCCGAAAATCTAAAACTTAAATCCTGAAAGAGGCTTCTGAGTCAGAGCACTGAGAAGCACAGGGGAGAGGGGAGCCATGCCCATACTGTAATGGGGGTTTCTGGTGGCTAGACGGAGAGAGAAGGGACAGACTATTGTCCTCTTCCATGCCCTGAGCCATGACCACCAGGACCCTCTCCGTTTCACACGGAGTCCCTCTATTCCTGTTTCTTCTTGTTTCTCCTCACTCTCTGAAAGGGTGCTCCTCCATGCCCTCTGCCCCACAGGGTCTGTAAAAAAAAAAGGAGGAAGAGCCCATATTTTCTCAACCCGTCAAGGCAAAGCTCTTGTCTGACTTGGGAATAAAAGAACAAGTCCAAGAATGAATGAAAGTGCTGGGTAGGTGGAAGTGTTCTGTTGATGGGCCCCAAGGCAAATCATCAAGGGCAATGGTTTTTCTTCCGTTGTCTAGGGGAACCAAGGAAAATGTTGAGTGGTTGCCCGAATCTGTCCACCCTTTGACGGCTTGAGCCAGGATAGAGTCTGGAAGTGGGGAGGCATCCTATACAATGGATGGCACCACAGAGCTACACGTATGGATGAGAACAGTGAGCCTACCTTTCTGCTTCGAGATTTTACTGCTGATAATTTCAACGACATCCCTGCTTCTCTTTTCTTTCTTTCCACATCTGTCACTGCATCATTCGCACTAACAGTGCAATCACATTGCTAACGATCCTATACAAGGTGCAGGTATTAGCATCATAAGGTTTTGCTACTGGATTAAGAGACTGTATAACACAGCATAAGTGTGGGGACCAGCCCTGCCCAGTAGAAGCGGAATGAAAGCCATGAACATACATCATTGAAAATTTTCTAGTAGCCCCATTAAAAAAAGGTGAAACTAATTTTAGTCATGTCTTATTGAACCTTGTGTATCTAAAATATCATTTCAATATGTAATCAGTAGAAAAGTTGTTAATGAGATATTTTATATATTTCAAAACGCAGCGTAAAACCCAGCGTGCGTTTTACACTGACAGCACATTTTAACTCTGACTGACCACCTTTGAGGTGCTCAACAACCACATGGGTTGGCAGGTGCTGTTTTGGACATGGCAAATGTGGGCTCTGCAGCTTGTGCACCCAGGGACGTAATCTTGGGAGTTATATAACCTCCGTGTTTCAGTTTCCTTATCTGTAAACTGAGGAAATGATAGTCCCTACCTTGCTTAGAATTGTTATGAGGGTTAAATGAGCATCTAGAACCTTGTATGACATAGAGTTGACTATCAGTAAATGTTGACTCTTATTATCATCAGACAATGTGTTTAACTACATCCTTATAATGATCAAAGCACTCTTTCAGTAAGATTGTACTCTGAGCATTCTAAACAGGGACTGTGTATCTGATGCCTTGCAGTGATAAAAATCACATGCCGCTTCAGAATTTCTACCTCGCTGCAAAATTATCAGGAACAGTTTGATCTTCAGCTGAGCTTTCACAAAGCTCAGTAACCTGTAACTTGACAAATTTCTTTATACTATTAAGTCTGCAAATAGATTCTCATTGAATTTTCCATAGAAGCAGTATCATATTTTTATTAGGGCATTCACAGTTATAAAATTATCCCAGATTGCTTTTTGGTGAGCTCTTAAGAGATTAAAACCATACTTCATTACAGTAAGAAGATAGCACTGTTTTCTTGAAACTATGGCATATAGCCATAAATTCATATTAATAACACAGGATATATTTGAGGGCCTATGCACCATGATATATAAATTATTACTTGGGGCACTGGTGTGACAGCTTTTGAATCAACAGTGGAGTAATTCTCCAACAGTTGTTTTGAGCCACTTAAAAATTATACCTTAGAAGTTTCCAAATCTCAAATTGTTTCATTCATTTATGGATTCGCACATTTATTCATTCAACTATCTGCTTATTCAGTATGTATTGAGGCCTTACTATGGGTCGGAAACTTGGCTAGATAATGAGGAGTCAGTCAATGGATAGCAGAGCCCACAGTCCCTGCTCTCTTGAGCTTCCAATTCAGTGGGGAAGAAAGGCAGTAATCAAATAATAACACAAATAAAATTGCCTACTAGCGTAATTGCTTTTAAGAAAAGAAAAGGTTGCTTTGAGAGTCTATGAGGAAGAAATTCGATTTGGTCAGGAAATCTTCCCCAAAAAAGTGCTGGTTGGACTGACAACTGGAGGAGTCAGGGGCGTTCCCTAGGTGGACAGGGGGATGCAATTGCATTCCAGCAGAGGGAGCAGCGTGAGCAACAGTCCTGAGGTGGCAGGGTTATGAGGAGGGGAGAGACTGAAAGAGAACTGCAGGCCTGAAGCAGAGTGAGGGCAGGCAGGCTGAGGCTGAACCGGAGAAGTTGGCAAGATCAGACATCCTAGGTTCTTGGCAGCCACGGTAAGGACTTCACGTTTGTTTGAAGAGCATTGAGAAGCTGTCACTGGGTATCTGAAACTTAGGCGTGCTTTTCTTTGCTGTGTCAAACCTCACTTTGATTCCTGGTAATTATGATGAAATAAAAATGTTAGGACACCAAGACATGGAGACCAGGCAAAAGGCTACATGTGCCCTTTATTCCCAACAAGTGCAACCCAAAACAACAGCCACGCTAACTCCTCTGTGGCCCACCCTTTAGCAGTTCTTATTCCGTTATTTAACCAGTTCTGAACCTCAGGCTTTGTGTTTCTCTGTTGGTGTTTAGAACAGGCAACAGGGCTGTTTTGACCACAATTGAGAGTTGGTCTCCTGAAGACACCACCTGTTTCAGAAAAGGAAGGAAGACCTGACATATTTCAAGTTAGACCAATGAACCTCAATCTTGGGGAGGAGGCAAATAGGAAAGACATGATCAGATTTGCCTTTTGAAAAGATAACTATAGATATGATGTGAAAAAAAAAGGATTAGAGGAGGTTATGAGATGATGCAGGGAAACTATTCCATTGCTATCTTCTAGGTAAGAGGTGATCTTAAATGTGAAAACAAGTAGATATGTTAAATAGGTAAGTAGAAGTTTAAACAAACTTCCAGGACTTGGAAATAGGTTATATATAGAAAATAAGGGAGAAGGAGATGTCAGAAATAACTCCTAGAATTTTAGGCTGTATAACTGGATGTATAGTCACACCCTTCTTCAAGAAATGGAGCATGGAGTGAACAAGGTTTGAGGAAAAAACTTAGGAGTCCAATTTTTGACTTGTGGAATTTGAGGTGCCTCAAAGGTATCCAAGGGAGGGTGGAAGCAGTGGGTGTTAAGGGCTGGGACAATGGGGTAGGGGGACTGAATGTGGGAGGGGAGGTGGGATGGGCAGGGGAAAGTAATAGGGGGAAAAAGGGGACAACTGTAATTGAACAATAAAAAAATGATAAAAAACAAAAAAATTAAGGTAGAATTTGCTTTTGCAATCTTTCAAATGGAGAGCCTAGTTTAAAATTAATGGCTTATATTATTAACAATTTTAAGGAAAGATTTGTATGTTTATTTATTTTATTAAACTAATTAGGCATTTGTAGTAAAAAAGAAAAGATGCTTGATGGATGTTTTCAATTTGGAAGCTCAAGTATGTCAGTTTGCGAAGTGTTCCGAACTTATTTTTTTCTGAAACTCTTCTTTCCTTTATTTTCTCTGTTTCTTGTTCCTACAACTCTTGTTATTCAGGTGTTATCTTTTCTCTCTTACTTTCATGGGTTTTTCATTTTGCAATATTTTTAGAAGATTTTTCTCAAGTTTTTCATCCAATACTTTTACTATGAGGAAAAAAAAATAAGTATAAGCTTGACCTGACAGGAAGACATTTAAAAATTATCAGATAAACCTGTCATGTGATCGACACTGCTATAAAATTGACTGTGTCCCCACCAAAATATATATGTTGCAACCTAAATCCCAATGTGGTAGTATTAGGAGGTAAATCCTTTGGGAGGTGATTAGATCATGAGGATGGGGCCCTCATAAGTGAGATTAGTGACCTCAGAGCCCTGATGGGCATGACTCATTTGGTTGCGCATCATCCCACAAAAAGAAAGGTCATTGGTTTGATTCCTGGTCAGGGCACATGCCCTGTAGGCCTGGTCCCCAGTTGGATTGCGTGGGAGAGGCAACCGAATGGTGATCCTCTCACATATCAGTGTTTTTCTCCCTCTCTTTCTCCCTTTCTCCCTTTATCTCTTAAAATAAATAAATAAAATCTTTTAAAAATATACAAGAACTCAGAGAGCTCCCTTGTTCCTTCCACTGTGTGAAATATTTTTCTCATTTAATTGAAAAATCCATTTATCCATTTATTTATTTATTCAATGATATTTATCAAGCACTTACTATTTGCTAGGCACCATTTTAGGCCCTTGAAATACGTTAGTGAACAAAACAGTTCAAGGTTTATGACCTGGTTAGAGCTTAAACTCTAACAGGCAGAAATAGATGACAAACAATAACCATGTTTAAAAGATAAGTGCTAAGGCTCTGGCCACATGGCTCAGTTGGTTGAAGAGTCATTCTATGCACTGAAAGGTTGCTGGTTTGATTCAGAGTCAGGTCATACTCCTAGGTTGTGTGTTCAATCCCTGGCTGGGCTCACACAGGAGGCAACCAATTGATCTCTCTCTCTATCTCTCTCTCCCCACACCCTCTCTAAAATCAATGGAAACATGTCCTCAGGTGAGGATAAAAAAAAAAGGAATGCTCTTAAAAGGTAAGTGCTAATGGAACATGAGAAAAGCAGTTTGTGGTGAGGGAGGATGAGAGCGCTGGGTGAGAGTCAGGGTGAACTATTGAAAAGGGTGCTCAGGAAAAGATCTTGTTGAGTAAGGAACATTTGAGAAAAGTCTTGAAGGAAATGAAAGTAGTTCTAGTTTAGGCACAAATAGATATAGGATCTCACATGATATCATTAGGATTTATCTTTCTGTGAGCCCTGTGATGGTTTCATTCTCAGTCAGATTCTCCTCTTGCGGGGGCTCGGATGTTCCTAGTAACTGCAGGGCTACGTTTTACCAGTTCTGCCACTCTAGACAAAGAGAAAGGAAGCATCTACTGAAAATGGACAAAGGACTTGGACAGACATTTCTCAAGAAAAATATATGAATGGTCAACAAGTAAATGAAAAAGATCCCAACATCACTGATCATCAGGACAATGAAAATCAAAACCATAATGAGACATCACCTTACACCTGTTAGAGTGGCTGTTATCAAAAAGACAAGAGATAGATAACAAGTGTTAGTAAGGATGTGAAGAAAGGAGAACACTTCTGCACTGTTGGTGGAAGTGTACATTGGTACAGCCATTACAGAAAAGAGCATGGAGGTTCCTCAAAAAATAAAAATAGAATCACCTTAAGATACAGCAATCCCATTTCTGGGTATTTAGCCAAAGGAAACAAAATCAGTTTCCTGAAGACATATCTGTACCTCTATGTTCACTGAAGCATTATTCACAATAACCAAGTTATGGAAACAATCTAAATGTCTGCCAATGGATGAATGAATAAAGAAATGTGATATGTATGTATAGATACATATACATATACATATAATATGATAAATATGTTATATGTCTATATATGTCTATAGCTATGCATCTATATACATATACATACACACACTCACACATGATGGAATATTATTCAGCCTTAAAAAGAAAGAAATCCTGCCATTTGCACCAACACGGATGAACCTGGGAGACTTGTGCTAAGTGAACTAAGCTAGGCACAGAAAGACAAATATTGCATTTCATTTATATGTGGAACCTAAAACAGTCAAACTTACAGAAGTAGAAAGCAGAATGGTGGTTTCTGGGGCCTGGGGTGAGGAGAGTTGTTGATTAAAGGGTGTAAGCTTTCAGCTATGCAAGATGAGTCGGTTCTGGAGATCTATTACAATACTATAAACAATATGGTAAACAATAGTGTATTGCATACTTAAAATTTGCTAAAGGAATAGATTGTAAGCGTTCTCACCACAAAAAAAAAAAAAAAGGAAACAGTAAGAAAAGGTAATGGTCACTTTATGAGGTGATGAATATATTAATTAGCTTAACTGTGGTGATTATTTCACAATGTGTTGAATATATCAAAACATTGTTATATACCCTAAATATATAAAATTATACCTCAAGAAAGCCAGAAAAAGAAAAAGAGAGAAAAAGGTCTATTGTCCCAATAATTCCAAGACAAGTCAATGGTTTAAGTCTCCCTGGCTGGCTTCAATCATGTGACTGTCCCAGATCCGATGCCCATGTTTGATTGACCAGTTTTGGATTATATTCTCACCTCTGAAGTTGGGGTCAGGAGGCAGGCAGACAATTAGAGGGACTGAGGGTGAGGGAGAGTTTTTCTCTAAAGAACAACTGGGCTGCCAGAAGAAAAAAGAATAAATTCTGAGCAAGAAAAACAAAACAAAAAGCCCATGGATGTCCATTATGGGGTGGGCCGGAGAAGGCAGCAGCATTATCCCAGCTGCCCCAGGGGCTCCCTCATCGTTGGTCCCCAAGTGGGTAGGTTACTACTTCCAGGTTACATTTAATAAAAGGTTCCATTTCCTTCAGCCCAGCTCAAACAAAGCTACGTGTAACCCATTTAACTTGCAAGTTTTCCAGGGTGCTGGCTCCCAGAAGATTTTATTTGCTAATAATCTTTAGGTTGCAAGATCAGCAAGAAGAAAGATTACTCTTCATTTTCCAGATATTATATAGTCACCAAGTAGGTAATTAAGTTCATGTGATTTAAAGTGGCCTTGGCCATTTACTTTTAGTTCACTTTTTTACTTTTGTTTTTCCAGACTCTACATAGTGCATTGACTGTAGATGTTTCTCTTCCCCTCTTGATCTCCTTTTATCATTTCAAATGGGAATTTGAAGATCCTGGAATTACCACTGCATATCTTTGATTAATTTTTTCTTAATTATTCTATCAGCTTGATTTATATCCCACTGGAAGGGCAAAAGAGATATTACTTCTATCTAAAAGTTAATGATTTTAAAGCAGCCCAGATTGACCAAACTCAGAAAATGAGTTTGAAGAAAGTGATTTCATGGCTTAAAAGTTGCAGATATAGCTTCAATGTGAGACACTAAGAGGGTCAATGTTAGATGGTGCCTTGGTATACATTTTTTGAAAGACAGACTTGAGCTGGCATTTGACACATGCATAGATTCACCTGTACTCTAATATAAAAAAGAATATCTACCAAGAGCATCAATAATGCCAAGTGAAAAGTCTAATTAACTTACCTGAGTATGATTTCCCAAAGTGGACCTATACTTCCAGCTGGTATTTTTTTCTGTTTAAATTTTTTTTTTACATTTATTGCTTTTAGAGAGAGAAGGGGGAGACAGAAAACACTGATTTGTTGTTCTACTTTTTTATGCATTCATTGGTTGATTCTTGTATGTGCCCTAACCAGGATTGAACCCACAACCTTGGTGTATTGGGATGACACTCTAACCAACTGAGCTACTTGGCCAGGACCCAGCTGACTTAAGATGTGCATGCTCCCTACTTTAAACACATAATAATTTGCTTCTTTTCTTGAAACCATCATCCCTTAAGCTCTCAGTATTTTTATTTCATTAAAAAATATTTTTAAAGATTTTATTTATTTATTTTTAGAGAGAGGGAAAGGGAGAGAGAAAGAGGGAGAGAAACGTCAATGTATGAGAGATACAGTTATCAGTTGCCTCTCGCATGCCCCTTACCAGGGACCTGGCTCACAACACAGGCATGTACCCTGAACAAGAATTGAACCAGTGACTTTTGGTTCATAGGCCAGCACTCAGTCCCCTGAGCCACACCAGTCAGAGCTTTTTTTTTCTCTTAAGATTTTATTTATTGCCCCAGCTGGTGTAGGCAGTGGATTGAGCGTCGGTCTACAAACCAAAGGGTTGGTGGTTTGATTCCCTAGTCAAGGCACATGCCTGGGTTGCGGGCCAGGTCCCCAGTAGCAGGTGCATGAGAGGCAACCTCACATTGATGTTTCTCTCCCCCTCTTCCTCCCTCCCTTCCCCTCTGTCTAAAAATAAAATAAATAAAAAAATCTTTTAAAATTTATTTATTTATTTGTGGAGAGGGGGAAGGGAGGGAGAAAGGGAAGGAGAGAAACATCGATGTGGGAGAGATACATTGATTGGTTGCCTCTCACACACCACCAACTGGGAACCTGGCCTGCAACCCAAGCATGTTCCCTGACTGGAAATTGAACCAGCATCCTTTCGGTTCACAGGCCAGGACTCAATCCACTGAACCACACCACCCAGGGCTAAAGAATATTTTTTAAGCAACCTTTGCAAACTCCTGAAAATTTCACTAGAATAACCAATGGAGTCCCTTCCCTAGGTACAGTGACCTTACATAACCCTCTATGCCTCAGTTTCCCCATCTGTCAAAGGAGAATAACAATAGTGTATACCTTAGAGGTGGACAGGATCCGTTATACACCACTGCCTCAGAATACCAAGAAGACAAACTAAAACAAAGGTGGAGTGACTGTAATTAGGGTAACCGATGTGGTTGATGTGGTGAAGCACAATCTCACAGAGACAGGCCCTGTTTAGCTTTTTATTTAAAGATTGTAGGCCGTGTTATCCTAGGACTGATCCATTCGCATAGCAACCCCTGCTTCTCACCCCTCACCCAGGGTGTACTCGTTCTATGCATGGCTGAGAGCACACCAGCTAATTCTCTTTGGGCCTGAGTCCTGCTGCACACCGCCCGCCCCCCCACCCCACCCCCCACTGGCCATTTGAAGATGGTTTGTGGGCACAGAGCTCATTTCTGGAATGCTGGAAGAGCTAAATATTTACCCAGTGGGCGCCGCACCAAAGGCGGTCCCAGCCTTTTAGCTTTGGTGGCCGCTTCAGGGTAGGATTGTACAAGATCTGTCTTGCTGCACATTGAACCATAGTGGTAGACTTCTCAGTTTCAGGAAGACAAGCCAATTCAAAAATTCCCTTTGCCTAAATTGAATCAGTTCTCCATGACTATACCAGTTTCTTGATTCCGAGTATAATTCTTTCATGTTACCCCTGTAAATGAACTATGATCACAGAAAGGCCAAGGGTTTTAGATAAAATTCAGATTAATTTTGAAGTAAGGGATTATCTCAGCCAAATTTGAGAAGGTCCATTCTTTTTAGCAGCTGGTGTTATATTTTCATATGAGATAAAAGTATTTTGTCAAAATGCCAATCCTACGGATCTGGGGGCAGGTCATAAGGTAGATTTAACCAATCGGGAGATATCTTTCATGCCGGCTCAAAGTAACTCACAGATACCTGACAACTGCAGCTGTCTGGGCCCCTGGCGAGGGCAGTGGTCCATGACTCACAGGGATGTTTATGCCAGAGAATGCTGCTTCTGCAACACTACCCCAGACATGCCCCAGGATGAAGTAATTTGGAGCAATGAGTGTGAGGGGAATGTCTCTGGGCAGATTTAGTCAAACCCAGCCCCATATCGGGGTGCAAATATTGGTATATGGAGAGGCGGAAAATGCATGGGCTTTGGGGCCAGACAGGCCCAGCCACAATTATTAGCTCTGTGTACTTGGTATTCAGTCAATAAGTTATTCATTCATTCATTCATTCATTCACTAACTCAGCTATCTTTATCAGGGATTTACTATGTGCCGGGCACTGTGCTAGGTGTTGGAATATGTAAAAAGCAGGGTTGGCTACATAATTTGTGAAGTTGGTACAAAAGAAAAATGCAGGGCCTCTTGTTCAAAAATTATTAAGAATCTCAAGATGGTGACAGCAGTACATTAAGCCAAGCATGGGGCTCTTAGAGTGAGCCCCACGAAGCTAGTCTTCACGATCAGCCTTAGGAGGGAGGAGACTTTGTGCTCATGAAGCTGAATTTCTGGGGGAAAATTATTTAATCACACCAATTAATCTGAAATCATGACTCTATCAGGACTGTTGAAGGACAGGAGCATGATGCTAAGAATGTCTATAAGAGGGGGTATCGGCCCAGGGCCGCTCAATAAAATACCAGAGACCAGGCGGCTTAAAGCACAGAGATTTATTTTCTCACAGTTCTGGAGCCTGGAAAGCCAAGACCAGGGTGCCAACCTGTCAGGTTCTGGTCAGGACTCTCTTCTGGGCTTGCGAAACACCTCTTATACTGTGTCCTCATGTGGCAGAAAGGTCTCTTTCTCTTCTTCTAAGGACACTAACCTCATCATAGGGTCCCCACTCTCATGACCTCATCAAAACCTAAGTATCTCCCAAAGGCACCTCCTCAAATACCATCACTTTGGAGGTTAGGGCGTCAAGATAAAATTTGGGAGGGTTGCAAACATTCAACCCTTAACTGATTCAGCCCTTAACTAATCTCCTTGATTAGTCATGAAGACCAGAAAGCCTTCGCTAAAGAAGTAATGCTTAGGATGAGATTTGAATGATGAATAGGTGCTCAGCAGGAAAACATATTGCTGATTTTTAGGGGACTCCACCATTCCAAAGCCCAGTGGACAGAAAAGAGCCTGAAAAGAAGAGAAGAAAATGTCAACATAGGTGAAAAATCAGGAGAGGCTTGGGTCACGAGAAGCAAAGAGGGAAAAATGTTTCAGGAAGCACAGAAAACCCACTTTGGTGACTCTGGCAAGAGGATATACTCTCAGAGGTGTAGTGGGATTCCTAGAGAGCACCACATTGTATTCCTTCCTGGTAATGAATTATCTCTACCCGAAAGCGGGCGCATCTTTTCCCAAACAGGAAATTCAGTTCTCTCACTCTTGGTACCGATACCAGAGAGGGAAGTTGAAGTAAAGGAGTCAAGTTGAAGGGACTTTTCTCCTAGGAGTGAGATAATGATCTCCTAGAAATAGACATGAATATATGTGGTGTGAAGACACCAGGTGCTGCCTCTAACTCCAGCCCCATCTCCCACTGTCTAGCTCATTCATAGACCCCACCCTCTGTATGCTTTCAGTCCCAGGATACAGCACATTGCCTCATACCCCCAGCCTCTGTGATGCTCTGCTCTGTCTGGAACATTCCTCCATTTCCACCCTCAGGCACGGCCTTTTTGACACCTGCTCATTCTTCATAGTTTAACTAATGTCTCCTTCAAGAGGCTCCCTGCCTCGGATCAAAGTCGATACTCTTTTTTTCCCTTTTGGGTTATCACAACTATAATGTGTAAATAAATAACACTATAAAGTATAATTCTTCTTATAGACCCTGTCCTTTTCTTGACCTCCTTTATCCTACTAATGCATCTATGAGCTAGTTAAGGGGCTTCATTTTGCAATTGACTCCGGTAGCCAGGTATTGTGCCTGTATCCTTAGTGTATACCAATCACCCGCCGTAAGCCGAGGGTGCCCAGCAATGTTCTCATCCCAGCCTGGCTTAGAGAGGAAAATAGTCGTGAAGGTTACTTAGGCCTCATTTAATGTTTGTAAGCAACTCCCAATTCTAGCACTCTCCCATTGCCATAGCAACCCACGCATCAAAAAAGGAGTGTGTGTGTGTGTGTGTAATCCTGACAATCCACCAAAGAGGACATGGCATGGCATCAAGATCAACACCGTGCTCTGAGATCTCCTGTGACTCAGAATTTACATATCAGATGGGTTGGGTTCCTAACTGGAAGATGGGGATAGGGTAGGGCTGGTGTAGAGAATGTGGACAGTTGGGATACATCACTGAAGCCTGCGTCAGCTCAGAGATGTTCGTGGCAGATTCCTGATAAAGAATGGGGAGAGAAGCAGATTCCAGGTGTTCTGCTCCTCTGAGTTCCTTCCAACGCCATCTGAATGTCAGACCGTCTTATAAAGAGGTTGGGTTGTTTTCTACAGTTTCCACTTGTTGATGTTCTTCAACAAATTCCGAGTCAAAGAAATGGAAAATCATAAGACTAAGCTCACATGGGCAGGAAGCTCGGGCAACTTATTTAGCAGAATATACCCAGCAGTGTACAACGTACGCAGCTAGAAGCACATAGGCCAGGAGGAGGCACCAATAAAGAGGTGGGTAAGGGAAACAGGGAAGGGAAGGAGTCCAATAAAGGCATGTTATTGAGACAACTTTATTGGGAAACTCTGGTGGACTGTATTAAAGGCATCTCAAAGTTATCTCCCTTCCCCAGAGGGAGGAAACTCAGGTACTTAGCCTCCAATTCCCATTCGCTTGGCCTGCCCAAGAAAAAGCCCTTAGGTAGAGATGACTCCTCAGGCACATACTGGAATGGTCAATGCTCAGGGCCTATGGGTAGACACCAGCTGGGTCTGCTAAGGAGACAGAGAAAGGCACAGCAAAGAGAAAAAACGAAGAGAAGGAGAAAGGAACCACCTAGTGTGTGTGTATGGTGTATATCGACTAATGAGATTTACTAATAATTTTTAAAAATATAATAAATAGAGCCCTGACCAGTGTGGCTCAGTGGGCTGGCTGCTGCTCCACGAAGCAAAAGGTCGCCAGCTCAATTCCTGATCAGGGCATATGCCTGGGTTGCGGGCTCAGTCCCTGGTCGGGGTGTGCGATTGAGGAGCTTGGGATAGGCAACCGATGAATGTTTCCCTCTCACACCGGGGTTTCTCTCCCTCTCTTTCTCCCTCCTTTCCCCTCTCTCTAAAATAAATAAATAAAGAAATAAATTAATTAATTAATTAAAAACACCTATGACTAACCCCTCTATACAACTCTTCTCTCCATCTGAAGTAAGTACTTCTACATTTATCAATTTATAAATTGTTTTCTCATGCATGGCTTTCCAAATAGAACAACACATTGTGAAGTATTCATGAATAAAAATGGATTAGTGGAAGATAAAATCCCCCAAAGGGCTAAGAAACATAGTAAATATATGAAAAGATATTTCACCTCATTGGTAATCAGGGAAATGCATATTAAAACAGTAAGACACCATCTTTAGGGAAATATTAAAAAGATTAATGATATTCAGTGTTGACAAGGATATGGAGGAATAGACATTACTTACATTGCTGTTGGGGATTTGTAGCAAAATACATTAAAATGAAAAACACACAGGCTCTGGCCGGGTGGCTCAGTTGCTTGGAACATTGTCGTGTCCATACACGAAAAGAGTTCGGGTTCGATTCCCAGTCAGGACACATACCTAAGTTGTAGGTTTGATTTCTGGTTGGGGTGCATGAGAGAGGCAGCCCTCTCACTCAATGTTCTCCTCCCCTCCCATCCCCTCGCCTCTCTCCCCCTTCCTCTTTCTAAACATATCCTCCTCCGGTGAAGATTAAAAAAAACCAACAACCCTCGGTCCTAGCAGGACTGTTGAGAGGCAGATATATTGACAGGTAATTGGGAGCCTTGAAAATCAGTGGAATCATTGTAGAAAGGATCAGAGTAGCATAAACAAGTGTTCTAAAACAGATAATACTTTGGCAATATATCCTGAAGAAATAGTTTTTGCTCCCCTAGACTTTCAAAGACAAATGGTACAAAATTTTCTCCAGCAGTGCCATAGAAAACTGACACAGCCAAAAATTAGGGGGTGGTTAAGTAAATCAAATGTACTCAGTACATAGAAACAGAATAGTAAAGGCCAGACTAGGTATCTCTTGGGCCTGTGTTTGACTTCTGGCTCTTCCTTGCTGGTTGTGTGACTTTACTGATGTTACTTAGCATCTTTGAACTTTAGTTTCTTCTTCTTGAAATGGGGATAACAATAATATCTAACTCACAGATTTGCTCTGAGGGTTAGAGGAATACGCATGTCATTACAGTTACTACTACTACTTCATAGTAAAATGAACGAGTGAATAGATGAATGCAGAACTTTATGAGATACCACTGAGTGAAAAAATAGAACAGGTCACCTGTGCTTTACATTAATTATGTAAAACTTATTTACACAATGATGAAAATCAAAAGGTCAAAACATTTCACATATGCTAGCAATGGGTACTTTAACACGGAATTATTTACTGCTTTAACTTTGTTGATCTTTTACTTTAAAGTTGGTTAATTACACAATAACTTACATACAAAATATTAAAAACAAATCCAAGAAACAAAATTGCTTAAGGATCTATTCTTTGACAATAAAAATAATGTTTTGTGGTGTGCTTGGGACAAGTATTTATTATGTCTCCTCCCACACCTTTCCCTCTCTCTCTCTCTCTCTCTCTCTCTCACACACACACACACACACACACACACACACACACCCCTCCCAGGATACCCCCACTAACCCTAGGCTGCCCAGCAGGCTTATGGTTGGAAGTTGCAGTCTTACCGAAATACGGAGTCTTCTAGGATGTCTTGCCAGAAGGACCAAGGCCCAGGTTGGTGGAGGCATTTGGAGCAGTTTCACTTAGGTTGAAGCGTAAGGACACACAGACACTGTGTAAGTGTACAGGAAAACTATGTAAATCTGGTTATTATAAAAAGAGGAAGTCCGAGCTCCACAGCAAGGCAGATAAGGCCCCTCGGAATCTTGCTCAGCCTCCTCGTCGGTGTTGACTCCTGGCGCCAGACAGGGCCCTACCATGCATCCTGCAATCAGCCCTGTGAGTCTCCGAATACAGCATGATGTCCACGCCTTCATGTGCTTGCCTGGGCTGTTTTCTCTGTCAAGAATGTCCTTCACATCCTCCAAGATTCCTTTGGAAAATTTCCCTGATCTTTCTCTTCTCTTCTTTTCATAGAACATGGAATCATAGTCCACTGTACACAACATCGGGTACCTGTCTTCACCAATCACTCACCATCCTGTACTGGAATGACTGGCTTCTATAATGTGACACCCTCAATGGGTAGATTATCATCCCTACCCATTTTTGTCTCTCTTTCACCCTGCAGTTGCAAGTAAATAGGAGGCATCCTATTGGTTGGCAAAATACATGGTGAAAGAAAACAGAAAGAGAATGACTTATTCAGTGACATCCAAGAACAATGGAATTCAGCCATTCACTACTACACAACCAACTCTAGCACAGAATTAAAAGCTAACCAGGTCATGTTCAGACATAATAATATGCACCACTTGATACTGATTGCCTGTCTTTCCTGTCCTCTTTTCCTTCCTATCCATTTCATTCATACAACAAATTTTGACCAAGCACTTAGTGTTTGCTCAGCACCATGTTATGGGTATATAAGCATCAAAAAGATGCAGTTCCTGCAATATTTAGATTTAGAATCTTGGCACTATCACTCAATAATAACATGAACTTTGAGGAAAACAACCTCTCTGACCACAGTTTCCTGGTTTGTTTTTTTTTTAAGACTATTTATTTTTAGAGAGGGGGAAAGGCAGGGAGAAAAAGAGGGAAAGAAACATCGATATGAGAGAAAAGCATCGATTGGTTGCCTCTCCTACGCACCCCAACCAGGAACAAAACCAACAACCCAGGCGTGTGCTCTTACTGGGAATCAAACCGGTGACATTTTACTTTTGCAGGACAATACCCAGCCAAGTCACATCAGTCAGGAGCAGTTTCCTCATTTTCGAACTGGCCTAATAGAATAGTAATAACCAAACTAGGTATCCCTTGGGTCTCTCCATTAAGTTTCTTCCATTAAGAAAGAATAATAATTTCACTTTAGGGCTTTGGGAAGAGGGAGAATTCTCTTTAGGAGGACAGGAAGGAAAGAAAGTTGTGGGTACTCTTAAGTGACTCTTTTTTTTTTTTTCTGGTCCCATCACAAGGACGTCTGGCAACCTGCAGGAAAAAATGTGTCGCATTCAAATGTAAGAGAAGAACCAAGTTAGGATGATTGAAAAAGCACAAGAAAGGAGTAGCAACAGATGGGTTTGCCAGGATGGAGAGAGGAAAAGGGTGACCTAACCATGAGGTTGTAACTTAAAATATATTTTCTACTCTATTGATATGACCATTGAATGTTACTAGTGTGGTAGAATTTGTACAGTTAGTGAACGGACTCTCTCCATGGACAGAAAATAATCTGATGTCTTTGGGGAAGATGTTTTGCTTAAATTTTTAAGTGCCATGTGTGAAAGCGAATTATTGAAGAAGTAAATCAGGAACAAACACATCACTGGATTGTGCTCAAAACATATGAACAAGGTTATTGTTGAGTAGGGGAGATACCACGAGATTCTGAAGGTGTTAGTTTCAAAATATGGGCTTGGTGTCTGACGATCTAGGGTGGGATCTCATCTCCACCACATATTAGCCGTGTAACTTTGGGCAAAATAGTGAAACTTCTGTTCCTGTGCTGCTTCATCTGTAAAATGAGGACAATAACACTACCTACCCTACAGGATTACTGAACTTGATAACCAGTGGCATTACATTAGCCCTTTTGTGATGGAGAATGAAGAATGGTTTTCTTTATATATTAAACCTTTGGATGAACTAGAACCTGAGCATTATAATTAAATCCAAATGGGATGAGGAAAGAAAGCAAAAGGACTGAGAGAAATTTTTATTTGACTGAGCTATTGGCTTGGCTAATGCAATCATAATATACTACGAGCAAAGATAACACTGCAGATTTTTGACCAGGTATTCACTGAAACCATTAGCACTTTATATCTTAGATACTAAAACCTAACCTCAAGAGTAAAGCAGTTTGAGCTTATATTTATAACTGCCCTGGAAGTCACTGCTGAGATGAAAGGTCTTTATTTATTAGGGCCTCAGTCAAGTTCAGGCCAACGAAAGGAAGGCACTAACCTAAGAGATGGCTTGAATAGCTGTCTTAACTGGTCACAGAGATGTTTTCCAGAGGAGGTATAGAGTAATTCTGAACTTGGAAGGAAGTTAATATTATCCAACTAATCACAGTGTGGCTAGTTTATTTTTTAAAGTGTTTTTTATTTTCCTGTATTAGTATTTAAATTTTACTCTCCTATATTTGTCATAGGAAAGGCTTGAATATTCCTGAATCGCCTATCTGCATGGGAAACTGACTTTGGGCATGTGTTCTTGGTGCTGTTATTTTTCCTTTTCTAATTGCGACTCCCACCAGCACTCAGAGTGGCTGGCGCTATGAGATGGGCTAGAACCAAGTGGAGCTGAGGTTATTACGATTTTCTACTATACCTGTACCTACCAGCTGTATCAGATACCCGCTGCGCTTCATCCGTCCTATCAGATGGTCCCTGCAGCAGGCTAATTCAAATCCTATGGGAAAACAGGACTAAGCATGGATTTGGGAATGCTGTGGGTTTTACAGGAGAAAGGTAGACCAAAAGAATGGAAAAGACTCCCGCGTTAATTAGCCTTTTGGTTGGAGTTTCACAGTTGCTTCAAATTCTGGGCACTTAAAACACTTTACTCCCATCTGCAATGGATAAGTCAAGGAGAGGTTCTTTGTTCAGGGTTCAAGTACTCTTATGACCATCCCAAAATAACTCCGAGTGTAATACAGTAGAGCCTCACGTAGCTAAACCGTCAAGCCTTTGGCCTGTCATCATTGTCACCCTAATCATCTTTCTGCCTTTCTTAGGCAAGCCAAGCACTTGAATAAAATTTTCCATCAACACTCGGAGTTGTATAAACCCCTTCTTTTTGCCTTTCCAAATCCCCCAGAAGTTTCCTTGTCAAAGAGAAAAGGACATAAGCAGGACTTAACAAGGACTTCTCTTCTAGATAAGTTTTCCTAGTGGCTTACAGTGTTCTTTACTCAGATTTGAATCAGATTAAGTCAATCTTCCCCTTTGATTTTATTTCACCAAAGGATCTTATTTTCTTAATCTGTGAGATTTTACAAAAATTGTGATCATTCAGCCAGCTGTTTATTCACGAGGCCATGGGCGCCATTGGTCAGCCTGTATTTATTCTATCAGCCAAGTTACTGTGCTGAGTTGAGCGTTAAAGAAATCTGATCGTTTCCTTGGTCTCTGTTTTGGAAGATGCTGGAGTTTTACCCTTGGTGACAGCATGAAAACAATATTTAAACCAGGTTAACAAAGAGATGGAAGGGTAAAACTGCAAATGTTTTGTGTTAAACTACCTCAAGATACAGCATGGGAAATGAAAAAGGGTTTTCAGAAAACTGGGCAGTTTCCTGAGTCATTGTAACATCACATGAAAAAGCAGCACATAAAATATATGTGTATAGAACAGTGTGAATTTGATTCCAAAAGGATCGAACTATACCAATAACACTGAATATTTGGGTAATGAAATTTTAGGCAATTTATTTTTTCTTTCATATATAATGTGGGATTTTTTTCTTTATTTCTATAGCTTTCCTATATCTTCTCTATATCTATATGATTTTACACAATCTTTGCTATTTCATGCAAGTGTTGTTTTGCAGAATAAATTCCTAGAAAAGGAAGTGTATATATAAACCATAAAAATTTTAAGGGAATAAGCCAGTTTTTGTTTTAGAAATGTATAAAATTTAGATAATAAAATATTGGGTTGGCCGAAAAGTCCATTTAGGTTTCCTTTTGTAACACAAAAGACACATTTCCTTGTCACCAATAACTTTATTTGGATGCTTTGAGTACACCACCTATCCCTGCTCCTTGCGTCTAGTGGGCAGAGACCGGGGGTGCTGCTAAACATCCTCCAATGCATAAGATCGACCCACAGCAAAGAATTATATGGCCAAAATGTCAATAGTACCAAGAAACTTCACAAACCACTTTTGACATGTTCGGCCAGTCACAGTACCTTCTCCATACATGGCAAAAATCCATTTCTGAGCTTCGGGTGTGTTTTTACCTTTCTTGAAGTAATAAACCATAATATACCAAAAATGTTGCTTATTTTCTTCCACCCTCAATATTAAAATGGCTACACAAAAATTCATCAATTTTGATTTTTTAAAAAGATTTTATTTATTTATTTTTAGAGAGAGGGGAGGGGAGAGAGAAAGATCAATGTGTGAGAGAAACATCAATTGGCTACCTCTCGCGTTCCCCCAACCAGGGACCTGGCCCGGAACCTAGGCATGTGCCCCGATGGGAATTGAACCAGTAATCTTTTGATTTGCAGTATGATGCTCAGCCCACTGAGCCACACCAAGCTTGATTTTTTTTAAATGTGTGTTGATATAACAGCTGTCACCATACAATCTAACAAAATTGTTTTAAATGAAGTTAAAGACAACTAAGCACTATTACAGCCATCCTAGGGAAAAAAACCAAACAAACTTTTTGGATGAACCAATATCCTATAGCTAAAGCTTTGAAATTTTTAAATTTTCTTTTAAAAATCATTTGTGTTGGTTTTCTCTTATCATGGTTACAAATGGTATGTGCTAAAAAAATACTTTACTATATAAGCCTCCATATATTATTATGGTTACTATTATTTACAAAACAGGATCATATTATAATACTGTGGTGCAACTTGCTTTTACCCCCTGGATATATCGGGACCATATTGCTCCGTGCCAATGTGGATAAGCTAACTTTCTTTTTGTTGGCAACGAGAGTCTTTGTATGTGCCATTTCACTGTGTAGCCGATGCATATACTAAACCGTACATAAAATCAGACTCCCCTTACTGGACACTTGGCTCATTTTCTTAGTGATTGCAAAAACAGTGCCACAGTGAACATCCTTTTACGTAATTTTTGCTATCTTGTGGACGGATTTTTGTAGAGTCAGTTTTTTGAAATGAAAATTTAAGCTTCCCGATCAGTCTGGGTAATGGGTTAGATGACATTCCTAACTTACCATGACCACAGGACAAAGATTTGTGTATCCTCCAACCGCCTCTAAGACACTGTTTTGCTGGAAAAATGGCAAATTATGACTTCGTTTCAGTGTCTTCACCAGTAGATGGCACTTTGTCTTCCTTCGCATTGACTAAAATGCCCCCTAGCCTCAATGCATTCCCAGCGTGTCACTGAGCCCTCACTAACAAAGCAATGATCACATCACGTACGAATGCTCCTGTCTCATCGCGCTTACCCCGTGTTTGTATTGTTCTGGTTCCAGGACGCTGAGACTTTAAGCCGGAGGCTCTAACTTGAGCAGGAAGAGTTTATTTTGGGATGAGGAATCTTCCCCCATAGGAGGGCCTCTCAACCAGTGTCTCTATTTCTATGTCTTTGGAAACTGGGAAATTCTGGAAGGGAAGACTTTTTCTAAACCTCAGAATTGACTCTTTTCTCTCAAAAAGTATCAGTCTCGTTTGTTGGTTGGATTTACTCCGTTTATAGTGGGAAACGCAGTTGCAGGAACACTGAGGGGCCATGCTGAGAGCGATTTCAGTCAATTATGCTTGAGAAAATGACTCTATAAATCTCCTTAAGTAAGTAGAGTTTGTGAGATAAATATATACAAAGTATTCATTTCATCAACCCTATAAATATAAGTGTTCAAAAGGGCCAAAGAGGAAAGAAGGAACAGTAAACGATGATTTTTTAAAAATGTGGTGACGTATTTTGTGTAGGCGTGAGTTTTCTTTAAAACAAATACATCAGAAAAGCTCGGCGTAAGAGTTCAATATTTTCCTTTTCTTCATAACATTTTGATCAAAGTGAGTAAGTGTTCATTTTTTTCCCCTCTAAAACAATTAATATGACCATGAATAAACCTTCAAGAGAAATATGGGAGAGAATTGGAAATTCCTGATCTGCCTTTTCTATAAAGGTACTGACATTTCTATATGCCTCTCTTAAAGAACAATTCAAGCACATAGGGTTTTCTCAGATGAGATAACAAAAGATGAGCTTTTGGTGTTGTTAAGAAAGGAAAATAAAGCAATTTATGATACATTTGGCCAATTGCACCACATAGCACTGTGCAAATTCCACTTTGGGCCCTCTGGGGACAACCTCATACTGTGATGCCCAGGGTTTGCCTATTATCATGGAGCCTGCGAGCATAGTCCGTTAAAAATACGCAGATTTCCTCCTGCCCTCCTCCCCTTTCCCTTTCAAACCCGGAGAGAGAATGTAAAGTTAGGGTCTTTTCCAACGAAATATTTTATAAACAATGAGGTGATGTGGACCAGTAAAATACAAAAATATCTGTATTTTGTTCGAAGTAGCTGAGCTCATCATCAGGTTATTCCATCTTCCCAGAATATGATATTGATATTGGGGGGGGAAATAAGAGGTGAATTTTCAACTAAAAAATTATGCAGTGTAGAATTACTATTCGCTTCCATATTTATGCGAACACATTGTCCTCCTTTTAAGCTACAGCATTGTTTTTAAATCTTTTTGTCCCATCTAAGTCTGATACAACACCAAAAGTCTCTATCTTAGCCTAACTTGAGATTTTTAAAGGAGAAGTAAATGATAACTTTGGAAATGGGGAAGAAAACTGTATTTTTAATTTGGCTTATGAACAGTACATAATATTAGGCTTTTCAAAAATAATCACAACCCTGGCCAGAGTGTTCAGTTAATTTGGGATCATCCCACAAACCTAAACTTTCTGGGGTCAGGGTGTATATGAAAGGCAACCGATGAAGGTTTCTCTCTCACATCAATGTTTCTCTCCCTCCTTTTCCCTCCCTTCTCTTTCCTCTAAAATCAAAAAACTGCCCTGGTTGGTGTGGCTCAGTGGGTTGAGCGCTGGCCTGCAAAACAAAAGATTACTGGTTCGATTCCCAGTCAAGGCACATGCCTGGGTTGTGGGCCTGGTCCCCAGCTGGGGGCCTGTGAGAGGCAACCAATTGATGTTTCTCTCACACATCAATGTTTCTCTCTCTCTCTTTCTCCCTCCCTTCCCCTCTCTCTAGAAATGAAAAACATTTAAAAAATCTAAAAAAATAAATACATAAAATCAATAAGCATGTCTTTAGGTGAGGATAATGATAAATAATCACAAAAAAGAAAAAGAAATAAAAGCAAAAACAATTTTAAATAATCACGAAACTATTTACTACAGGATTCATTTTTTAAATTATATTTTATTGATTTTGCTATTACAGTTGTCCTGATTTTCCCCCTTTGCTCCCCTCCACCCAGCATCCCCTACCCCCTCAGGCAATCCCCCCACAATTGTTCATGTCCGTGGGTCATGTGTATATAAGTTCTTTGGCTACTCCATTTCCTATACTGTACTTTACATCCCCATGGCTATTCTGTAACTACCTATTTGTACTTCTTTTTTTTTTAAAATATTTTATTTATTTATTTTTAGAGAGGGGAAGGGAGGGAGAAAGAGAGGGAGAGAAATTTCAATGTGTGGTTGCCCCTTGTGCGCCCCCTACCGGGGACCTGGCCCACAACCCAGGCACATGCCCTGACTGGGAATCAAACCAGCAACACTTTGGTTCATGGGTCGGCCCTCAATTGACTGAGCCACACAAGCCAGGGCCTTATTTGTACTTCTTAATCCCCTCACTCTTCACCCATTCTCTTCCTTCCCCGTCTCATCTGTCAACCATCTGATAACTAACTTCTTTTCTCTTGCTACTTTCAACAGTCTCTCTTTATCTTTAATCTTTGGCCTTTTAATTATGATGTGTCTTGGAGTGGATGTCTTTGCATCCATCATAATTGGGACTCTCTGTGCTTCCCGGACTTGTGTGTCTATTCCTTCACCAAATTAGGGAAGCTTTCTTTCACTATTTTTTCAGATAGATTTCTAATTTCTTGCTCTTTCCCTTCTCTTTCTGGCACCCCTATGATGTGAATGCTGGAATGCTCGAAGTTGTCCCAGAGGCTGTTTATATTATCCTAGTTTTTTTGTATTCTTTTTTTCTTCTTCTAGTTCTGCATGGTTGTTATGTTCCAAATCATTGATTTGATTCTTGGCTTCATCAACTCTACTGTTTCCCTGTAAATTGTTCCCCATTTCGATTAGTGTGTCCTTTGTTTCTAACTGGGTCATTTTTATGCTGCTGAGGTCCTCACTAAGTTCCTTGAGCACCCTGATAACCAGTGTTTTGAACTCTGCATCTGACAGATTGTTTATCTCCATTTTCTTTAGTTTCTTTTTTGGAGTTTTGATCTGTTCTTTCATTTGGGCCATGTTTCTTTGTCTCCTCATTTTGGCAGCCTCCCTGTATTTGTTTCTATGTATTAGGTACAAGTGCTTTGACTCTGTGTCTTGGTAGTGTGGCCCAAAATAGTAGGTTTCTTACAGAGGTCCCATGGCACAGCCTCTGCTATCACTCAAGCTGGGTATTCGAGGTATACCCTTCATGTGGTCTGAGTACATCTTCCTCTTGTAGTCAATTTTTCTGTTGGCAGATCAATGGGAGAGATTTATCCAGGCCAGTTAGCTGCAAGGATTGCCTTAAACCACTTACTATGAATATCCACCCTGCATGGGGGATCAACTGTGCAGGGGCACGGTGGTGGTGCTCTGACATGGTCTGTAGCTGTCTACTGGGTACACTGGCCCTGGGGTTTCCCAGGTAGTCCAGGCCAAGGTCAGCCCCCACCTGTGTTTTGCCCAGGGTACCCTTGCTGAGCCCTAAAGCAATCTGAGATGGCTGTTACTTGTACTGGGCTTAGAGATTCCCAGGTGATGCCAAGCTGTGACTCTAATCTGGCTGCTGCTGGGGCTCACTGAAGCCAGCTGTTGCCTGTTTGACAGGATTTAGGAACCAAGACCAGCCATTCTTATGGAAAAGCAGTTCGGGTGGGCCCATAACTTTTGTGGGGCAGAGCCTCTGGGGATCACCAAGGCAGGCCAAACAGTGTTATCCAGGTTGATGGAGTCTCAGATATGGCACCAGCTTGCTGGCTCTGTGGAGGGAGGGTTTAGCAAAGGGACAATTGTCTCTGCTTGCCTTGATGCCAATACTTCAGTTCCTCCCTGTATACCACTGCTGCCTTGCAAGCTGCTACCCCAGTGCTGGAGCTCAGAGGGAGTAAGTCTGAGTAGGTGAGTTTGTGTATGGGGAATTGTTTGGGGCTCCAGCAGTTTCTTCCACCAACTCAATCCTTGCTTGCTTTTGCAACCAGAAGTTGCAGCTATTCATTTTCCTGGTGCTGGAACCCTGGGCTGGGGGCCCGGTGTAAGGCTGGAACTGCTTGCTCCAGAGATATCCCTCCCAAACTTTTATCCACCACACATGGGTGTGGAACCAGCCTGTTCCACGTCTGTGCCCCTCCTGCCAGTCTGGATGGACGTGGTTTCTTTAATTCCGTAATTGTCAGACTTCCATTCCACTGGATTTCATAGTTGTCAGACTTTCATTCAGCTTGATTTCTGATGTTCCTGAGCGATGGCTGTTCTATATTTTAGTTACAATTTTGATGTGGCTGTGTGAAGAGGTGAGCCATGTCTGCCTACACTGCCATCTTGACTGGAAATCCTTGGCTGTTGACCAGGGTTACTGTTATATGAGGTTTCTTGGTATATTTAGTGACAATTATTAGAGTACTAGCTACTTGCAAAGAAGTCGAAGTGTCTATGAGCAGTCACAAATGAAAGAACAAGGCTTTTGAAATTTATAAATGTAGTGAATGAGTTACAGCAGTCTTTCAGAAATGCTTTCCCTTAGCACATTATCCTCTAGGTCCATCCATGTTGTTACAAATTACAAATGTCCTTCTACCTCATGAGATAAGCCGGGCAGAGAAAGACAAATATTGTATGATATCACTTATATGTGAAATCTAAAAAAGCAAGTGTATAAAAACAGAAGTAAAATGGTGGTTACCAGCAATAGGGAGGTGGGAGGGATGGAGAGATGTTAACGGCACAAACTTACAATGAGTAGCAAATAAGACCTGGAGATCTAATGCACAGAACAGTGCATATAGAAAGCAAAGCTGTATTATAATCATCCAACTTGCTAAGAGGCTATATCCTAATTATTCTAATGACTAAAAATAAATAATTCTGTGATGTGATAGAAACGCTAATTATTGCTACAATGGCAATCATATTACTATATATATATAACTGCATATCAAATCAACATGTTGCACACCTTAAATTTATACAATGTTTAATATCAAATCTATTTCAATTGAAAAAAAGTTTTTTAAATACCCCCATTGTATTTTTATGTATGTATATGTATATAATGTGTGAGCTATGCGTATAGGACTTTTTTCTTTGAACCAGTCAGTAACCTCTACTCAGTCATATGAAGTCTGACAGCTGAGATCCATGATTACAACCCTGGATGCACATTTTAATCACCTAAGGGAATATTATTTATAAAGTGCTAATGCTGGGGCCCTGTCCCACCCACCCCAATTAAATTTAAATGTGGGTTTGGGCAAAGCAGTGAAAGCCCTCATTGTGGGAATTTTTTTCCAAAGTCCCCGAGAGATTCTGATATGCAGCAAACCACCTGTCTCGATCTGAAAGAAAATTTCCATTTCATTCTCCCAGAGCAACTTACAAGTATCTGGTTAGATTTTGAACTTTTTTTCTCCCTTCTTCAGAAGGGGGCAAGTGAGCCGTGCTAATGATATAAACAAGACAGTTGGGAATGGAAGAGAATCTGACTTATGTAAAATGTCCAAGGATAACCACAGAAATTATTTAAAGAAAGCAACTTTCCTTGCCGAGGGTGCTTCATGGCTACTATTTATGGTCTCGTGCTTGCCAAGGCCTTTTTCTTTTTTCAGGGTCAGTTTCTGAAGTAAGCATAAAGCTGCACAGTTGGCTTCCTCCAGTATCTTGCCCTATCCCCCATTTAGTGACCCCTAATGATGATCTAAGCCTGTGAAATGTTCAAATAAAGAATATTTTTGTCCTGGTTGGTGTGGCTCAGTGGATTGAGTGTCGGGCTGAGAACCAAATGGTAGCCAGTTCGATTCCCAGTCAGGGTACATGCCTGGGTTGTGGGCTAGGTTCCCCAGTAGGGGGCACTTGAGAGGCAACCACACATTGATGTTTCTCTCCCTCTCTCCCTCATTTTCCCTCTCTCTAAAAATAAATAAATACAACCTTTTTTTAAAAAAAAATAAGAATATTTTCAGTCAAATGGAGCCCTCCTATTTTAGGTAATGGAAAAAAATTTCTTTCCCAGCTTTCCATGGCTGATTGCATATAGAAACAGTGCATGATAGGAGTTGAGGGTGGGCATTGGAGGCAGACCGCTCAGCTTCTAATTCTGACTCCTCTATTTCCTAAATATTTATACAGTTGGAAAAAGCACTCAATTTATCTGAAATTTGTTTTCTCATCTGTGAAGTGGTAATGAAAATTTTCAGGGTTATTATAAGAATTACATGAAAAACTCTTCACAGAATGTAAGGATTAAGTGGAATAATGTATGCAAAATATTCAGCATACTGTTTGACTCAGGCCTAGTACTCAAGAAATAATAGACATTACCACCTTAACTCTCTTTACCCACCTCCACATAACTGACTGGCAAAATTTACCACCTCTTTTTACTCCCTCCAAGAAAACACACTGATTGCCACACCCTGGAATACTCCTAAGTACACAGGCTTACTTCTCCCGCCAGTTGAATTATAGCTTTATCAAGAGTATTGTTTGTTCCCAAATCTGTTTATGCCAGTAAGAGTTTGTAACTGAAATTTAATTAAATATTAAGTAAACAGATGAAACATGAACGTGGAAACTTATTTCTATAAACACTAGGTTAAATACATAAACAAATTAAAATCGCAAAAGTTAAGTGTCGTGAAATAAACTGTGATGACTCAGAAAATGGTATAAACTTAGAAGAATCCTAGGCACATTTTGATTTGTTTTCCAAATGAAATAGAATTTTTATATTTAACAATTTTCTTTCTTTTTAATAATTTTTTTATTATTGTTGTTCAGTTACCATCGTCCCACCTTTTCCCCCCATTGTTCTCCCCTGCCCCGCCCCCAACAGTCAACCCCCCCTCGCACCCATTGTCCGCGCCCAAGCGTCCTCTACTCATGTTCGTTGACTTCCCCCTTCCCCTTCTCTCCCACGTTAGCCCCTTTCCCCTCGCCCCTCTGATCACTGTCAGTTTGTTCTTTATTCCCATGTCTCTGGTTCTAAATGACTACAAGTTTTGGTTCTGCTTTTGAGAAACAAATACTGGATGTCATATGTCATTTATGCAATAATGATAAGAATCTCTAATCGGCATATTTAATAAGGAAAAAGGCTTGGTCTCACATCAAAATATTGGTGACTCAATGTATACTTACAGAGTTTACGTTAAAAATATTGGTACATGCCATTTAAAAATTTATCAGGCCTTTTTGATTAACTCTATTTTATAATGCTGGATAAAGGGACTTTAAATTATTCTTTTTCAAAGATTTCACATTAGGAGAAACGGGGGAATGGTGATTTTGTTTTCTCAGGACAGCCTCTTTTTGGTTGTAATTAGCATGAGATAGATATGAAATTTTTTCTCCTGTTTTTGTATTTTTGTTACGAAAAAATTTAAACATGAAAATATTTTAATAAATCTTTATTCTACAGGTCTTGTAACCTATTCTCCAGGTTCAAAAACTATCCACTCATAGCCAATCTTATTTGATTTATATTCTACCAAGTTCCTTGTTTCTTGTAATATTTTGAAGCAAATCATATATTCTGAAAGCTGATTTTTCCATAGCTTCAGTATTTTTGTTTCCAACTTCAGATTGTTACTGAAGTATAACACAGAATAGTACTTGTAACTGTGCAATTGATTTTCACACAGTACATTGGCATAAGCAGCATCTTGGTTGAGAATCAGAACATTATGACTTTTAACTACACGGGTCAGCTTTGCCTATTTTGTTCTTCATAAGATGGAAGCAGACTATATATCCTCTCTGTGTCTACCAACTTTTGTTTAGCATTACCCAGGGCTAAACAGATTTATCCATTTCATTATTCTCTTTACTATCTAATATTTCTTTGTGTGAATATTCCACAATTTATCCATTATAGTGTTGGTGAGAAATGGGATTATTTCCAGTTTTTTTGATATTGTAAGCACTGCTGTTATTTATCTTATTGTGTGCATAAGAATGCATTTATGTTGGGTGTACACTAGGAGTGAAATTGGCGGGTCACACTCAGCTTTTGAATATACTGCTGAGCATTTTTCCAAGCTGGTGTTCTAGCTTCTAAACCACACATCTCTCTAATAGGCCAGATTTTATAAATTTAATATATTTCTTTTCTGTAAATATTTTATCATATGAATTAAACTTTAAGTACTTATATTACTCCTGTGTGTGCATGCAGAAAATTAAATTCTCTGTGATATGCGAACGTTGCCTGTAAACTCAAAGAGATTTCAACATAAAACCACAATTCTAAATCAATTACACCTTTTAAATTGGAATCATGAGGCTGTCTTCTAAATTGCTCAGCACAAATGCCAAATACACTTATGAAAATACTAATACCATAGTTTTGATTCCCTGAAACTTTTCTATACTTAGTTCTAAAATCTCCCCGAAGTTTGAAAAAGGCATACATACTTAATGAAGACGATGCCTACGCTAGTGAACTGAGGTCACCCTTTCACAATAAGGACAAATGCCCCTTCAGTCAATGGTGGTCATTTCAGACACAGATCCCGTCCAGGTCTGAGACCTGGTGCTCCAGAGGGGTTTCGTGATTCTTCCCTCCACTCCACTGTCAACCTGAGCTCCTTCGCACCTTGACTGTGTTTTGGGTTTTGAAAATTGAAAGGAGATTATCCTCTAACTTGCATAACCCAATTCTCTGTCCATTGTCAAGTGTCTGCAACTCTGGGCAAACTCAAAACCAGACTGATCACTGGCTTTCATTGCATGTTTCTTTTACCTCTTAAGATTTGCACACATGTTTCTCATTTATATCTAAAAACGTTTGGACTTCGAAGGATTTGGAGATATGTGAATGCTTTTTTCCAGTTAGCTTAAAAGACTTTGAACTTGATGAAGTCCAAAGGTATGGAACTGTTTCTCTATTTTGCTCAATGGAGACTACAAACAATATACATTTCTGAATCTTTTAAATGATACTTATGACTCTGTCTGCTTTGTGGTCCTAACTCATGAAATCATTTTACTGATACTTCTCTCAGAGTTGAAACACTAAGACTCTTATTTGTGGACCTTCTTCCCTTCATAATCAATAGATATGCATTCTGAAAGTCCATGTAGACTTTACTCATTGGTCCCAAGTGTGATTCAGTCTTTTAAGTAGTGTTGCAGGTGGCACTAGAGATTTATACAGTGAACCTACAGAGGAAACCTGTTTGTCACCATCCGTACGCTAAGGGAGCAATAAAAAGCTCACGATAGAAAGAAATGTGTCTTTGAAGGGAAGATATTTACTTAAAGTTATTTGAGGAAGTATAGTTTAATAGTTAAGATAATAGATTCTGGAAAATATACCTGCTTTCAACTACTAGCTCCACCTCTTCCTAACTGTGAGCTTTGGGAAGTTACTGAACCTCCCTGTATCTCAGTTTCCTCATCTTAAAAACAGGGATAACCATGGTACTCACCTTATAGAGATTTATGAGAATTAAATGAGATAATACATGTAAAATGCTTAGCGGGACAGCCGGGGCCCTGTGTTTACTAAATGACGGTGACGTCCCTGAATTTTCTGGGTGAAGCTTGCCTTCTCCCAGGGAGGCAAAGCGAGGGCACTGCGGGACAGCGGCAGCAGTCAGGGCAGCTGGGCAGGACCGGAGCCTTTTCAACAAAAGCACAGGGCAAAAAATAAATCTGAGCCCCCGAATCCCATCGCAGGGGCCCCAGTGCTGCAAATAGCAGCTGCAGCTGCAGACCAAGGGCTGGCCTTTACATGTCCACAGTGTGAAAAGACTCATGGTGACAAACTAATCTTTTCTATCACACCCGCACAAAGTCAGCAATCACACATAGGAGTAAACTCTGAGTATTAAGCGGCCATTTTTAGTAGCATATAGGAGGCTGACTGATAATACAGACCGTATGGGAAACGGCTTAGTAAATTTTGTACACCAATGACATGTTCTTGGATGTACTATAGAAGATGATTTAGCTGCCAGTAAAAACCCTCTTCCATCTATAGAACACTTAACATGTCCAGACACTATGCCAGGAACTTCACATGTGTTAGCTTGTTTAACTTTCCTGTGTCTCATGGGCAAATATGATTATTTGTGGACCAGAGTTGATCTCAAACTAGATCTTGAAAGGGCCAGTAAAAGATGAAGAAACTAAGGCTCAGAAGGTTAAACTTACCCAACTTTATAGGATTCCAAGTACTGAGCCAGGTATAAATCCAACTCTGCCTGATTCCAGCATCTTATCTGTTACACATTTTGCTCTGTTGCTGAAATTATAATAATATATTGCTCATAAATGATTTCATATGGTTATTTCTTGTTATCTCAGCTAGTCTCCTGTAGGGAGGGGCAGGGTGTTACATTTGTTTGTTTTGTATCTCCAAGCTTTCAACACGTAATGGAAGATGAGTGATACTTATTGATAGATGTTGAGCAATGTTATGATGGAATAGGAGAATGGGAGGATTGGACAGATCCCAATGACAAAATCTCCAAGTCGCTTAGAAAAATAAAAGAAATAATTGCCTTTCAACCCATATACATTATTTTTTTTCCCCAGCCACAAGTTACTGAAGCGCTTGTGGCAGGCTGTAAAGATGTTTAAGATCCTGCCTTTAGAATATTATAGTCTGCCAGGGGTGTCCAACCTTTTGGAGTCTCTGGGTCACACGGGAAAAAGAAGAGTTGCCTTGGGCCACACATTAAATATACAAACACAGAAACCGATGAGCAAAAAAAAATTGGTTTTAAGTAAATTTACGGTTTTATGTTGGGCCGCATTCATAGCCATTCTGGGCCACATGCCTCCCACTGACCATGGGTTGGACATTCCTGGTAGACTAAGTATTACAAATTCAAATGCCCACCTGGGCTATGCAGTTAGCCCAAATGACTGAAGTGGCTGAAAAATCCAACTGGAGTGGGCTCCATGGAGCTCCACCTTATTATTTCTACTCCGACCCAGCACTTCTAAGAGAGGGCAGAACTTCACATTTTTGTGTGATTGATTTTTATTTTTAAAAAGATTTTATTTATTTATTTTTAGAGAGAGGGGACGGGAGGGAAGGAGAGAGGGAGAGAAACATAGATGTGAGAGAGAAACATTGAGCAGTTGCCTCTCGCATGCCCCGACCTCAGACCAAACCTGCAACCCAGGCAAGTGCCCTGACCGGGAGTCGAACTGGTGACCCTTTGCTTTGTAGAAAGATACCCAACCAACTGAGCCACACTAGTCAGGGCTGTATGATTTTTATATGAAACAGGTGTGTGGGCCAAGCAAAATTTATTTGCAAACTGGATTTAGCTCACAGGCTACCAGGTTGCAATCCAGTTTAAACAATTAAGACACATAAATCAGGAAAATGGGAGGGAAACAGACTGTCTTTACCATACAGAGAGTGTATATAAAGTATTCAGAGAAGTCAGAGATCATGTCAGGTTAGAACATTAGAGGAGACTTTGTGGAGGAGGTCATATTTGATTTTTATGCTTCCGAAATGGATCAGCTTTAGAACCACCATGATTGATGGGAAGTGAAGCTGCTTCAGCTGCAGGAAATGGCAGAAACAAAGGCCTGCAGATGGGAAATTATAGGTCAAGGTCAGGGACCCCTGAGCTTCGCTGTACTTCGTGTTTGTTTTGTTTTGTGTTTTAGCGTCTTACTGAAAATAAATTTATTGTATATGTCACCTACAGTGTTCAGAATTAGGAAAAATTTGGGTTATTCCAACAAGCATTGTACGCTCAGAGTAGAAGTTATGAGGGCTGAAAATTGTTAAGGCCCATAAATTAAAGGAGATATTAAGGCAAGGAACTCTCGCTGCTTATAGCCTGCTGCATGGTGTGTGGTAGGACATGAAGCTTAAAAGAACATCTGAGTCTTGGAAGGGATCCAGCAAAGGCACCAGGACTAATTTGGGAGATGAAGGGTATGTCTTATGAGGAGCGGCTTAGAGGGCTTAACATGCTTCAGCTTTAAAATAAGGCGGGTGAGTAGAGTTCTATTGATAGCCTGTAAGGCTTCCAGCATGAACTTGTACTTGGTGTGAGAGAAAATTCAAAGTCACACTAAGGAATGTCAAGAAGGTGGGTTCCTTTCTTTTTCATTTCAAGAATGAGGAGTCCAGGCACATTTTGTGCAAGGAAGTTTTTAAAACATGGAATGGATTTCCATAGGCTGTTTGGGGGAATGTATTCAATTTTATCACTATCCATCCCCCAAACTGCTAAGTTTAAAGATCAATTATTCATAACAATAATTTATAATGTCATGAGTAGGAACATCACTGTCCTGGTAGTTGCAGATGCACATGGAATGAACTTAACACAGACACACACACACACTCACAGAGGCAAAATGCCCTCAGGCTGATATTTTATACATTCCCCAAACCTTCGCCACCTCCCTCCTTGTTTCATATGCTATGAGGCTGGCTTACGGCTGGGAGAGCTGGTAGACCGAAGTCCGTAAGTGATATTGTGGAGTCCATCTGCAAATTTTAGGTTACTGATAGCCTGCTTTCTATAATTTAATTAATTTCATTTTGGATTCTGGACCTCTTGCTTTTCGCAGCTTAGTTAAAACTCAAAAATTTCTACAATATATGCATAGGTAAACACTGGAAGAAACTGTAACTATTTTACCAATTGTTACCATCCTTAACTGGTTAATTTGTAATATTCAATATACATTGTAGGTTCAGAAGTGAAACTCGGGCTCGAGGTCAGAGATGGGTTCCGGGAGTCACTCACACAATAATAGTTGAGACTCTGAGAGGGGATTAGCTCACTAAGGGAGACAACGTACACAGACACCAGAGGGCCAGGGGCAGAATCTCGGGGAGTGTCCTCCCATCTCCACCAGGGCCCAGGAAAGGAAGACAGGGAAAGCAGGGGGAGAGGCACCGTTTGTCTACTGCCACTTAGATCCATGGGCCCCTTCCTCCTGATCACTGTCCTCTTCTCAAATCAGCCATCTAAACAAAGCCCGTAAACTGTATTGTTCACTTACATTTTGCTATGAACTGAAATGTGTCCCCTCCCGCCCCCAATTCATATGTTGAGTCCTAACCCTCCAGGGTGAAGGTGTTTGGAGATGGGGCCTTTGGGAGGTAATTAGGCTTAGATGAGGTCATGAGGGTAGGATCCTCGTGACGAATTTAGTGTCCTTTCTAAGAGACGCTCCAGAACTTTTCCTCTGCCTCGCCCTGCCATGTGAGGACACAATGAGACAACTGCCCTCTGAAACCAGGAAAAGCGCCCTCACCAAAACCTGACTATGCTGGCACTCGGGTCTCAGACTCGGGCCTCCGGGACCATGAGAAATACATTTCCAAGGCACCCTGTTTACCGTATTTTGTTTTGGTCGCATGAGCTCAGTGATGCATCTTCCAAAAAATTTTTGGATAATCTTTATCCATTTTCAGATTGATATGTAACATTTTCTATCATAAACTTAAATGGTTATAAAGAATGTCATTTTCAGCCTTCTATAAAAGTTGGCATTAAAAATAACAATAAAATTGTAACCTCACTATTTTAAATATCTCCCATGGGATAAAAATGTCATAGTGAACTGATACCCAGCATAATATATTAACGGTATATAAATAAGCTCTTTAACCTCTGAAAATTTAATATTATTCCTTTTCTCCCTGAGTAAATTTTTTTATTCTATTTCCCACACAGGATTCTATTCCCATTTAATATAATTTCTTGCCTTAAATGATTTAAAATTTTTTTCATCTTATATTTCTCTTCTTCAAAAGATATATAAATAAGAATTTTAAAAAACATTTTTTTCTGTGACTATAAGGCTTTGCAGTATTAAAAATACATTTGGAATTAAGTTATTATTATAAGTATTATTTGTACATAATTGATTAAAATAAGATATAGCTGACACATAATTATTAAGTACAAAATAGTATTTTATTGAAAACGCATCTGTTAGGTGTGAAATGCTTTTTTTCTCAGTTAGCTTATTTATTCACAGTTGAGTGTTTATTATAAGAAGCAGAATTCAGTATCAGTATCAGACAAAATATTCTAGCCACAAAAGTCACATATCGTATGATTCTGTTTATAGGAAATGTCTAAGACAGGTTAATCCACAGGGAGAGGAAACACACTGCTGGTACCAGGGCCTGGGCAGAGGGGCGAATGGGGAGTAACTGCCTGCTGGGTAACGGGGTTACTTTTAGGATGATGAAAATATTTTGGACATAGGTAAAGGTGGTAGTTATACAACATTCTGAACTTATTAAATGCCACTGAATTGTTCACTTTAAAATGGTTAATTTTGTGTGCTATAAATTTCACCTCACTAAAAAATTAATTAAAAAAACAATAAGCTGGTAGGGGAGCAGTAGGGAAGGATAAGGAGGTATAAATGGTGACAGAAGGAAACTTGACTTGGGGTAGTGAACACACTGTACAATATACAGCTGATGTGCATAGAATTGTTCCCCTGAAATTTATATAATTTATTACCAATGTCACCCCAATAAATTCAGTTAAAAAACAATAATAAAAAAATTAATGCCTTAGAAATTAAGAAATAAATCCCTTTTAAATAACTTCTGGGTCAATGAACTGAAGATTATTCAGAAATTAATGAAAAGTTTGATATGTTAAGTCAAAATCTATGGGATGAGGCTATAATCCTAGGCTGAAAAATATGTCTAAAATATCTCTGGCTGGTGTAGCTCAGTGGATTGAGCGCCAGCCTGTGAACCAAAGGGACACAGGTTCGATTCCCCAGTCGGGGCACAGTCGGGTTGCCAGCCAGGTCCACAGTAGGGGTCACATGAGAGGCAACCTCTCGTTCTCCCTCCCTTCCCCTCTGTCTAAAAATAAAATTAATAAAATCTTTATTTAAAAAGTCTAAATTAAATCTTCAACATAGAAAAACTTACCAAAAGAAATTATGAGGAGAAAAGATAATAAAGCTATGAACTAGTTATTTCCAAACACCAATAAAAATAGTTATACTCTGCAAAAATATATTCAGAGAAAGAGAGAAAATGAAAATATTTATTAGGAATAAAAATGGAGCATAAAAATCACAGACATTCCAAATATTACAAATTAAAATAAAACATTGTATACAACAATATCCTTACTAAATCTAGAAGAAATAATTTTCTAAGTTAATTGAAGAGAAAATAAAAATCCTGAACATCTCAAGATCTAAAGAAGAAACTGGAAATATTCTTAAAAATTTGTGATTTAAAATGGATCAAATCAGATGGTTTTATAATTAAGTATTAGTTATCTTCAAAGAATATATTTTCCTGTTATTCAAGCTATTTTAAATATTAGAAAAAGATGTAAGTATCTATAATCAATTTTATGATGCTTATGTAACTGATATGATAAACATAGCAAAAAAAGAATTTATTGAATAATTTCACCAACATATAAATGCAAAAATATATAAACTAGAATATTAGCCAATAAACCCAGAATTTATTAATAAAATAATAAATATACCATAATAAAATAGGATTATTACCAAGAAGGCAAGGGTTATCCAACATTTGGCAATTTTTCACCATACTGTAATTTATTTTATAAGCAAATAATAGAAGAAAAACACATGATTATAACAATATATTAAAAAAACACATTTGATAAAATTCCATAGTCATTACTATTAAACAGTTAAGTAAGCCGAAATAAACACTCTACCTGAAGTAGTAGAGTATTTACTGCAGGATATTAGCAAGTATTACATTAAACTTTAAATGTTGGATCCACTTCCATTAAAATCAAGAATAAGAGAGAAAGACCCACCCTGCACACTATTATAACATTGTATTTGAGCTTTTAGCTAATGTAATGAGAATAAAATAAACTCAATAAATACTTAAAAAAAACCCAAAATTACTATTTTGCATATCATGTAATTATACAATTATACAGTAAATAAATACAAGTGACCGTCCTAAAAATCTTATTTGAGCTAAAAAATAATTTGATTAAGTGGCTAGATACAAAATAATTATAAAAATAACTTCATAGCTTTTCTTCCTACTCTTAGTAACCAGTAAGAAATGGAAATGGAGAAAAGAATTACATTTGAAATAGTAACAAAAACCATAAGCTTGCATAGGCACAAATTTAATATGAATGGTATAGAATTTTAATGGGAAAAATTATAGTGTGTTATTAATAACTATAAAATAATATCTGACTTGGGAGACATACCATATTTCTAGATGAGAAGGATTAATATTATCAAATAACAATCATCTATGAATTAATATAAAACAGTTTATATAATTATAATTAGAATACCCTTTGTGTTGTAAGTAGGTGACAGGAACTGACAAAGTGTATTTAAAGTTTATAAGGAAGAATATAAATGGAGAATTGCAAAGAAAATTTTGAAAAATTAGACCAGAGAGGGGGCCTTGCCCTAATAGACATTAAAACGTAATGTAGCCCAGGCTCGTGTAGCTCAGTGGATTGAGCATCGGCCTGCAAATCCAAGGGGCCACCGGTTCAATTCCCCAGCCAGGGCATATGCCTGGGTTGTGGGCCAGGTTCCCAGTAGGGGGCACATGAGAGGCAACTATGCATTGATGTTTCTCTCCCTCTTCTTCTCCCTTCCTTCCCTTCTGCCTAAAAATAAAATAAAATAAAATTAAATAAAATAAAATTAAATTTAAATTTAAAAACTTAATGTACAACTAATTAATCCAAATAGTATGATATTGGATGAAGATAAACACATTGAACAGTGAAAAAGTAGCCCTGTATCTATAAAGAGATTTAAGCTTATATGAGAACTTAAACCTTAGGTTACATTTCAAGTCAGTGGTAAAATAACAGTAAAATGATGCTGGCATGGCTCCCTGTGAAGCTGGGGCTGGGCCAGGGGGAACAAATGAGTTTGGACCGCTAACTCACACGACAAAAATATTTACATATTTGGAAATATTTGCAGAAAATTTATGAGAGTATTTGAATAACCCTGGGTAGAGAGGCATTTTAAAGTAAGACAGAAAATCCCAAAGCCATGGAGGAAAAGGTGACAGATTTGAATAAATAAAAATATTTTAAATTCTTTTATGGCAAAAATCATAAAATCAAAAGCAGAGTTAATAGAACTAATGAAGAACAAAGTATTTGAAAAAAGGAATCACAGAGAAATATAGAAATTGCAAATAAACATGATATGTTGCTTAACCTTTGGAAAAATGGAAACTAAAATAATAAGCAATCATTTCTAATCCATTAAGTTGATAACGTAAAAAAAAAAATCCAGGGTATGAGAAAACAGGCAATCTTGTACATTGCTGATTGACCTGTTAAGTAGGCAAACTTTTGGGAAAATAATCCAGCAAAAATCTATTAAAGATTTAAACTATGCATCTATACCAGCAAGCTCACTTTTAACAATCTATCCTAATAATTTAAAAGTGTCTATACACGTATAAGGTTATAGTCTATGATGTTTATTGCAGTATTAATTATAGTGGCAAAACACTGGAAACAATCTGAATGTCCATCGAAAGAGAAGTAATTGAGAATACATGGTACACTATGGTGTATCAATACCATGAATGATTATTATTCAGCTATTTAAAAAGTATATATGTGTGTGTATACTTGTATATATTCATATCAACGCAGAAGGTGTCTATGTTCTATGACAGGTTTAGCAGAAAATGCAAGTTGAAGAGTAATGCAGATAAAAAATAGATGAAGAACTCCCTACATATGAATATATGTTTGTATGTGTATATATGAACACTGAGGAAGTTTAGACTGTAATTCACACCTTGGAGTGAGAATAAGGTTAGGGAGCAGGTGAGGCTTGTTGTTCATCCTTCTGTGCATTCTTTGGTTGGTACAGGGAACGGTACTGATTTTATTTTGAAAGATGTGACAGAGCTTGATATTTGCCCATCCAATATCCATTTTTGTCCTCTTCTTCGGTAGCAGAAGCCCATGGTCACTGAGGATAAAAGCCTACATTTCCCAGCTCCTTTTGTGGCCAGTCATGGCCATGTAATCAAGTTCTAGCCAGTGAGATGTACTAGATGTTTTGTGTGGGACTTCAAAGGAAGTTCCTTAAAATTGAGAAAGTGAGTCCCCTTCTTCTTTCTTTTGCTGCCTGGAATGTAGATGTAATGATATGAGCACCAGCAGCCATTTTAGACCATGAAGTTACCTGAGGGCGGTAGAGCAGGAAGAAGGAATATGAGTTTTTCATGACATTGTGGAGTCACTATAATGGCTCTAAACTAGTTACTTTGGACTTCCATTATATGATTGAGAAAGACTTCTGTCTTGATTTAACCGTTATTTTGTGGGTTCTTACTATATTCAGCCAAATCTAATCCTAAATAACACAAACAAGAAAAAAAAATAAAGCATTTAAGAAGAGGAAACAAAGAGCCCTGTTGACCATTTTCTCCACTGCCTGAGAGTGATGTCGGAGATAAAGAGTCTGCAACCTTCTAAACGGGTGTGTAAGATCTAATACAGGGGTTATATGTTCCTAAAACAGTACAATTCTGGGAAATTACACATGTCTACTTATTATTCTAATTTAAGATTTTACTTTAACCATCTAATACAGTCTACAGCCATTTATCTTAGAATTTATTTAAATACTTCCCATTCCTCCAATTAGGTTTTGTCTTTTTATAATCAAACCCTTTATTACCAAAAAGTCCTCCAGGTCATAAAATATTTTCTCCATGGGTTGTAATATTTCCTGGCACTTGTTCACTTCAGTAAAATGATCAGTGTATTAAAAACCCAACAGAATTTCTGCAGAAGCCAATGATGGCTCAGCACTTCTTTTGTGGCATGTGTGAAATCTGCCCATCACTATAAACATTCTTCTGCAATGTGACACTTAGGCCTTATGTCCATTTCCTAAGCAGTGTTCAGTGTGCTGGGAATGCTGAAGAAATTATTCCTTTTTAGGGACTACCCATATAGAATCACAATGTTAAACCTAGAAGGGGCTTCAGACATCACCTTTATATGCTCCTCAATTTATGGAAAAGGAAGCTGAGGCCCAGAAAGGCCACTTGCTTTCTTAGAGTCACTTAGCTGATTAATGACGATCCAGAAAGTGAACCCAAGGGTCTGACTTCAGACCGTAGGCTCTTTAGTTGGTTTCATCTATTAATCAATACTCTCATGGTAGACACATTGAAAAAAAAAGGTTTTTCTTTTTTTGATGACCTTCAAGACACATCTAACTTTGTATTACAGAATAGGCTGCTTTCTGGCTGCTGTTTAACATCTAAGAGCAAAAAAAATATTTTTAAAAGCCGAACAGTGGGATCAGTGACACCGTGTGGTTGCAAAAAGGCTTTCTTTGGAGAGGATGTTCATTGACCATCCTGACAGCACTCCTCCCCCTCACCCCACATAGCTAAAGCATGAAGCTATTGAGTTCTAAGTTGAGTTTCCATCCTTATATGAAAAGTTAGCTTGGCACAGAGTTTGGTAGAGCTAAGTCTGACCAGCTGCACTCTCAGCCACAAGGGAAGTTAAATGAGACAGTGCGGCTGGTTCAGCACAAATCAATCAAAGTCTCTTGAGAATGATCTTGAAAATACAACAAGAAAGGCACTCAAGGAGTCTTCCATATAAACCAATTTTAGTCCTGGTCTCTGCGGTGCCACGAATATGGACAAAGAAAGTAATATGTCTTTTTTAGTTTGACCAGTTGGTAGTTCATAGTTCTCCATCAGTTACAGCAGAGTTTTGAGAAGAGACCAAATCTGACACAGCCTACCAATATCTTAAGTTAGATTTGTGTGTCTGTGTGCTTTCTTGAAACAAAATAATGGCTACTGTTCTATCCAACTGTCTTTGCCCATGTCCCATATATTGTTAAGTGTACAATTCAATGGTTTTTAATATATTCACTAAGTCGTACAACCATCACCACAATCTAATTCCAGAACATTTTCATCATCCCTAAAAGAAACTCCATATCCATTAGTAGTCATTTCCAATTCAGCCTTTCCCCAGCCCCTGGCAACAACTAGTCAACTTTCTGAGTCCCCTGGGCATTTCACATAAATGGAATTGCACAGTATATATGGTCTTTTGTGTCTGGCTTCCTTCATTTAGTGCAATGTGCTCAAGCCTCATCCATGTGGCAGTGTGTATCATTCCTTTATTCTTTTATATGCCATGTAATTGTTTTAAAGGAAGTTTCTTGAGAAGAGGTTAAGGCTAAGTATTCCTTAATAGAACACTTTGCTATTCTTGGAGCATAAAAGGAGAGTAGATATTCAGCCTAAAATTTTGGCTTTTCAAATTAACATTATTTTTAACAAAAATAAGGAAAAAAGTTAAATCCAATAATTAAGAATGAACAAAAATACAAATCTAATGGGACCATACAATTATCATCTTAATGCAAAGATTTTCCTTTATATGCTTAGTAAAAATTAAGGTAGATGTTGAATTTACATGTTACAATTTTTAATTTCATTTCATTTCTTATCATCTGGTAAATTTTTGGCGCTCCTGAGTCGACACAGACCTCTGTTAGACAGGGAGAGAGGAAAAAAAAGAGTAAGAAGGAACACGAGGCTGCAGCTGAATTTAGAAAGTTAGAGGTGTTCTCATCAGCCACACGAGACGGACAGGAGGTCCCTTCCAGTAGGCGAGAGAGCAGAGTGCAGACAACAGATGTGGGAAAGGTCCTCGTAGCTGTCAAGTTCCAGCATCCTTGCGCTGAAGAAGGGGCGGTGCCACATGATTGATGTTCAGAGGCAGTACAAAAGCTCAGGATTTCTCCCCAACCGCTTGTCACACTGACCTGCACCATCTCTCAACTGCCTGTGGGGTTTCTGTCACCTACTGTTGGAGGGAAGCAAACTCTTTGGAGAATAACTTTTTATTGTGGCCATGCCAGAACCCACTAAGGGTAAGACTCATCCATAAATCTTTCTGTTGTGCTTTTTAAATAAAATAGGTTTATTTCGGAATTTATTTTTAAATAAATCCAATTTCTTAAATAGAATATAAAATAACAGAATCACTGTGATTTCAGGAAAAGATCCCTGAAAATAAAAAGACCAGAGAAAAATGTAGGAAGAGCATATCAATTTGACAATATCTGATAATGATATTTTATAAGGGAATATTGACTGAAGTTTCAAATTATAATTTTATCTCTCAGTTATAAGGGATTCTTACAGTAATGAAGGATGTTACTGGCTCGTGGTGAGCAAGTTGCACTTTCAAGTGTATTTTCTTAGGTTCAATCACAAGTTTTTCACCAAGTATTTGCAATTTGTGGAGGTGGGGAGTGACTTGGAATACTTTTTTAAATGGTTAATAAATTTGATCAAGAGTTCAAAAAAGAATTTATGACATTATTTCCAGATCGGCTATGTTTTTTTCATGGAAGAGATTTAGACTATAAGGATGCAGGCATTTTTTACTTTTATCAGTGCTTTTGGCATGTTATTAGTTATCATATTATTAAATCCTTGCATGGAAAGAAAACCAAACACCCGAGGAAAACAGAATATCTTTGAATATCATTGATGGATTGTGTCCTTTAATGAGACTTGTTGTATATAATTTCATAATATATAGCCTTTTAAAAATAAGTTGAAAATATGAAAATATTCTTCATTAGAAGAAATGTTTCCCCTTTCTATAAGAAAATCAAAGTTTCGAAAGTACTCATTAGTAATATAAATAAATTGGGATTAGGAATTACTAAAATGATTAATGAAAAGCACAAATTAACAGCACAAGTACCTTTAGTTTAATTTTGGATGGAAACATCTGCTTAAAATTTTATTTCATTCATATTAGCCTTCATTAGTACTCGCTGAATTTTTATTTTTCACTTCTGCAAATAAATGCAAAAAAATTAGCATGGAGCAAAGAATAGTATTTAGTTTTTTCATTTTTAATTCTTAAAACTACTTTTAACTGTTATTTTGAAGAACCTTGAAAAAGATGCTAGACATTGAACTCAGGTTGAAATACTAACCAAAGTCTTTGAAATATATTTTCTTTATGTAATTAAGTAACCAGTGTTGACAGGCTGTGGTGATCAGTTTACAGGTTGGCTTTACTTAGTGGCGGAGGGCATTGATGGATGAAGTCTCCCACCCGAAATAACCGCACCAAATGCATGCATTAATATGGGAACTTAATCCTGGCTACCAGGCAGTGAGTCCAGCCCCTGCTAAAGTGTCTTATTTGTAATGCAAATGATTTACATGTGTATTAAGTGTCCTTTTTATTTGATCTGTCACTTGACTAGCCTCTTCAAGGCTTATTTGGATGAAATGCATTCTATGTTTCCTGACTAAGGACAGAATATTGTTTCAATGATCCCACATTTAGTGGGTGCATTTGCATTTGTTATTTTAAAGCCCACTTGAAAATGACAAGAAAGCTGAAAAACTACTAAACAAAAAGATGACAGGCTGTAGAGTCCATAAAGCTAATTAAATTATTCTGATTTCTAGATGCGAGAAACTTTTACTTTGTGTCTGACTACTCAATCTGATTCATTCTACTTTTAGAGACAATGAAATTTTAGAGCTACAAAGAGGAGGAAACTATATCTTTAACTTCCTCCCTGCCCCCAAAACGTATATTTTTAATAAAGTAACAGAGATACAAAGTCCTCATGATTTTCTTTTGCTATAAAAGCACAGTTGATATTCTGTGTAGGAGTCCCCCCACCCAGGACAGTAATTTTATACTCACAGGTTCTTTGGTTGATTTAAATTTGGGTGGTGGGAGTAGAGATAAAAAGAGGATTACTGTTATATTTAAAATCCTTTGAGGAAGTGCAGGGATTTTAAAATTTGTAGCCTTACCAGCAGAACTGATTCCTAAAGAAACTGTACATTGAAGAGTTTTCCTGGTGAAATCATGGCATTTTAATCTTGTTTTCAACAGAGCAGTAAGGACTGTGTCAACTCAGGAACTATTCTGGTCCTTGTGCCTTCTCCTAACGGATTTCATTTTTACTGGGGTTGGTTTTGTTCCATGTAAACATCCCCCTGAAAGGTAGCCTCAAGAATAAAAGTTGTCTCCAAACCTATTCTTCAGAGTCATTTCAATCTGCAGAAACATTCCCAAGAGACAGGCCCTTCCAGCCCCTGCAAGCCTTCCCACCTCTCTTCCCCACGCCCAGGAAGGACGTGACCACTTCTGTCACTCTTGATAGACTACATGGGCTGCTTGGATCCTCCCAGGATCCAGGAGGACCTGGCAACTCTTCGAAAGAGGCTGAGTTTTCAGCACCTGAAGCTGCAAATGATGTATCTCTCAACTGCCTCCCAACCTACAGTGGCCTAATTCTGGGGCTTTCCTGTGGTTGGGTCTTGGCAGAGCTGGACCTTTTAAGGAGGAGGGAAATGTATAGGTGGAACTGTGGGCCCCAACGAGGAACTCTAATGGAAGCGATGAACTGTTGGGTCCTTGTTTAGACACTTGAAAATATTCTGGATGACTCGTCAGGCCCTCTTGGAGGAAGAGAGTATTTGTAAGGAGCAACCACTTCCCATTCCTTCCTCTCCACCTATATCTGTTGTATATTTATTCTTTAGAGAACAATATTATTTGTAGCACCAGTTCTAGATAAAAGGCCTATCTTATACTTTGAAGTCATACAGAACCTGAAGCCTTGTAATTTTAAGTTATTCTATTCTAATAGTGAGAGAAGACGTGGGAAAAAAAAGCTTGAGATTAGTGGGAATGCTTTGCATACATGTATATATGTATCCGCCATTAGTTGAGTGCTTACCATGAGTTTGTTGCTGGGATTTTAGAGATATGTTCAACATGGCCTCTTTTTTAAAAGCCCTCACAGTTCATTGCCCCTGGGTTCTACTGTGTAAAAAAAACACACAAAAAAAATCACTGTTCACTGGAAATTTCTCTTTCCTGTCAGAAAGCAATTTTATCAACATGAAATTAGAAAATTCCAAAAGCCTTTCTTCTGTGGTAGAATCTCTGATAGTTTAAAAATATTAATGGCTTTTAAACTGCCCCGAAAATGATTCTTCAGAATTTTATCTCTGTATTTTGTGATAATTAAAACCAGAAAGCCTGGTTCTAATATACTTAGACAATTGTTAACTGTCAAAATCTAAAGATACTAGAAAAACTCTCTTCTAAAACACCAAGTAGATGCTTCAGCATGAATTTCACTTTTTGTTATATATCAGGTCCTTTTATGTGTTATGTACTTAACTTTCAGGAAAAAGGCAAAAGTTCTTCCCTGGTGTTCGTATAGCATTCAAAAAACCCTTTGGAGACTCACCATCATTTCTTCATCATCCATGTGAGATCTCTTCTTGCAAACTCAAACATAGGGAGAGACATATCTCCATTTATGGCCATAATTTTAAGGGGCCATTCGAATAACTCCAAGAATCAAGGGGATGGCATTGTTGTGACAGATTCTTTTGCTGTATCAACATGCAATACCTGTCTATCTAATCTATCTTGGTCCTTTTCAGTAGAAACAGGTGGGGACACAGTAATGGAGAGCGACTTTTTTTTTAAGTCCAAAGGACTTTTTCATTTGCTATATCGTTCTTCCTTGGTTCCCTAGAGATTTCATCACATTTTAAAATTCTGCTAAGCCCCAAAACTATCCCAATGTAGAGCAGCATTCATTACCTTTGTCTTTTTCTCAGCTTTGCTCATGGATTAATCACCTCAGAAAAGGAGCCCTGGTGGTGGGGAATCGCCCTCGTATATTTACTCCTTGACCTTTGCTTTCTAGCTGCATGAGACTGGAAGGCTTATTTCAAACACCAAATAAATTTGCCTATAGAAAAATCATCTCATATATAAAATATTACCTTTCTCTCAAGTTGGGAAAAAGTTAATTTGCAGGAAGTAAGGGAAAGACAGGGAGAAGAGGGAGGAGGTATTTCATGAGGGGAAACTATTCTCCTACTTTGAATGGTTCATTTAGGCCAAGTTAAAGATTTGCAGAAGGAATAAAGACGTCGTATGAATGAATGCCACAATATTTTCCTTCCCCTGAGAAAACATCACTGCGCTGGACTGGAGCAGTATGGCGCAGATTCGAGCTATCTGTTGTCAGGAAGAATACCCTGGGGTAAATGCACACTGGAGGGACTTACTACTTGGCAAAATCCTTCTTTTTCAGTAGCCTGACTTTATGACTGTCCGGACTGCACCTGTTAGGAAGATAAACAAAGGATTGGCCAATTCTTTCCTTTCAAGCGACCTAAATATATCGCTTTAAAAAAACTTGGGAAAAACAAGTTGTATCCTTACTTCTCCTCCAGTAAGTCAGAAGTCTCCCCCAGACCTTTCAAATAGCAGCAAAGTCAGCGAAAGGAACGAAGGTCGAGATCTGGTGCTCTGGTGGGCCTGAGGGGCCCAAGGAAAAGTGTAGCGTTGTACTTAGGAATCCTTTGCTCACGCGACGGCTCGTTTTCCATGAGATATGGCCTTGAAACATTTTAGTTTAGACTACTTATGGACAATTTACAGAGTTTTCTTCTTAATACCCATTTCAAAGTCCCTGAATCTGACATGAATATTGGAACAAACTACCCAGGCTGAAGATGCTTAAAAAAAAAACAAAAACAAAAAAGCTTGGTCACAAAAATGAATAAATAAATGGTTACTTAAAAAACTTGAGCAAATGTAAAACAATGTATTTGCAACACTTCCATAAGCAAATATATGCTTTTTAAAATTTCAGAGAGTTGTGGGAAGAGGCTGCTTATGAAAGGAAATAAGTACTGTTGTTTTTATAGCCCTAGAAAGCGTTTTTGTTATTTTTGCTTAAATTTCTGGTGATTGTTATATTTAGAGTTTATTTGTAGGCTCTTTATGGACACACAGAGAAGAATTTTTATTATTGTTAATAATTACTATTTTTGTCTGCCTTTCCCTGTAATTAGTCTGTGAAACCTATATTAGTAGACACAAAATACCCTTGGCAGCCAGTATGGTAATTCTAGATCTCATCTCTAGACATGCTTGTGTGTGTTAGGTAATAAAGAACAGGATTAAAGCTCTAGCAATCAAAAATAAGCAGAAACTTGTAATTTCACATGTGTAACTGAGGGGATAGGACCATGTCTTCTTTCTTTGTTTTTACTTTATGTCAGTTTGTGATGGGAACAGATGTCCTTTCTGCAGGGGCCCTCAGTTGGTTCAGGGTTTACTTTCCTAAAATTCGAAAGTACCATGATTAAGGAACATGAAACTGTGGAAAGAAGGAGAGACTTTATCACTTAATTTCCTACATGCATGCACATTGTCTCATCGCCGGAGAGAACAGGGCTTCTGTCCCCAGAGCTTTTACAATGACAGCCTCCAAACTTCAGTGATGATATTGTCTTGTTGCGCCCAAGTCTCTTTTGCATGGACAGGCAGAGTTATAATTCACAAAGAGTGTTGTTTTGGACAGGCACACAGATAGACAACAAACCACATTTCAGGGTGTTCCCATCCGGGGGAAAGAGTCTTCATGTGCTTTTATATGCATTTCCACTGTGAACTTTTGGGTTCCATCAGACTGGGGTGTGAAGCGGTTGATTTGGCAAAGGGAAAGACCAGGGTCATTCATTCACATGCGCATTTCTCTCTCTAAAATGAGTTCACAAAACTCTACCTGTAATCTGACTCTCATTGTGCCTTTCAAGGCTGAGTTACTCTTCTCAGTGTTCTTGTAGCAATTTGTATCTCAATCTGTTCTAGTACTGCCCCATCCAACAGCGATTCAAGCCTGAAATCCACTTTGGTAAGGTATTGCCCTCTTACACTGTCTTAGGAATCTTTGTACGGGTCTAGATGACACATCAATACAATATCTAAAATTATGTCTAATAATGTGTCAATGTTAGAACTTATAATTTTGTTTTATTCAATTGTTTTTTTTTGTCTTGAATGTTAGGCATTTACAAGAACCAGGAGCTAAAATATTTTTCTCCAATATCTTTCTCTAAATAGCATCAAGTCTTTTAAAAATTTTCTCAGAAATTCTTTGCTCGGATTAGGTAATAGCTCCTGCCTTCTATAAAATTTTATATCTCTTGGAACAGAATTCTCTGCTTATAACTAAAAACTTGCCTATGTGTGTGATCCCCCATTTTAATTTCTATTTTTTTAAGTTAGATGGCCTTAGAGTTGTTCTGCCTATAGTATATATTTTGGCCTTTTGCATATTAAATAATTAATATTAATTGTTAAACAGCGATATAAACAAAGATATTATTATTCATAGAGCATTCTAGACGGCTCGAAGTCCAGTTGCACAACTACCGAGTTACTTATACTTCATATGTCTCAGTTTCCTCATCTGTAAATGAGAAAAATAATAATAATACCTAACTCATTGGGCCTATAATAAGAATTAAATGAGACAAATCAGGTAAAAAAATCTCAGAATAGGACTTAGCACATAATAAGAACTGCATTTTCCCTCTAAAGTAGCAAACTCAGAAATTTCATCTGTTAAAGATGTTAAAGGCTTCACATTTAGTATAAATTTTGAGGGTATTTCTACCAATATATGACAACCACTGGAAGATACATAACCACTACTCAGCTCCTTACGCTGTGTTAATATCTATAATACATTGCAAAAGAGCTGTTGTTACTGTCATGGCCGTCATTGTTATCACCACAAGCCCCTGTTTTTTTAACCTGAGGTGAAGCATCTTAGCTCTCACCCAGGGATCAAATAAGAGCCTCTGTTGTGTTCCCGCTGAGTATGTTGTGTCCATCTGAGGCTCTCCAGTTGTTAGACAGATGATGACAACCAGTTGTTCACTGTCCCATTGTGGGGCATGGCCTTTCTCACCTAGATAAAAGAGTTACTCTGTACACGTAACTGAATCCACCACCGAGAGTTAACAGGCTTGGGTTTGTGGGTATTAAGGTTTCTCTCCCCACCAGGGGTGCTTTATGGCAGGTAGGGTCTTCCTCCCATCTGAACTTTTCTGAGATAACCTCATAAAGAATTCTCCATGATCATATATGGATGTGGTGGGTGATTGATTGAGTGCCACTGTGTTTACTGCTGTGGAATTTTATTTTTATGACCCCACCTGGCATTGGCACTGTCCTTTCTCTATTTTTAGAAAGTTACCCAATGTGAAGCCCAGTGATGCTTTGGGGCAAGGCCTTTAAGGAATTTTTCTGATAACCCTGTAACCACCTAAGAGTGATGTGGTCCTGGTGAGGGCTAGCCCAGGGACAGACCCCGGGAAAGGCAGAATACTGGACTAAATGAGGAAATTGTTAACAATTCAAGTCACTATTGCAATAATTTTCTTTTGACCTGTGCAAAGGTTTTAAACGTTTTCAATGTGGGTGAAGGTTTTCCCACACTACTATGCCATTCAACCTCCATTTGACTCTTACTTTAAAGTGTGTAAGAGTAAGGATAAAGAGACAAGTCATCAGATCTTAGCAAAAGGTCTTATTTTCATGCAGCCCCATGTTAATAGTGAGAAGCTGTTTTTGCAATATAATACTAATCACATTTTAACCCTCTTCCTGTGTGGAATGACATCTTGGGTTGAAACATTTGTAGAAAGATATAAGAATAAGTTGACTAGGAAAAGAAAAAGAAACCTCTGTGGATTCAGGGAAATTCCATCAAATTGAAAAACAAGCCACTGAAATTTTACATACTTGGTTCACAATGAAACTTCATCTATTCAGAACCATAAAATACAGTCTTTAGCAATATTTAGCCACAGTAAATAAATATGGATTAAACTGATTGAATCATTCTGTATAGCTGGATTCTCTGGATAGCCAAAAGTTTTTGTTCTTAAGCCTTATAATTTCAAACAATTTGGACATAAACATAGCTAAAAAGTAATATATTACTCCTTGCTTTTAAAAACAAAGTAGAATGAATATAATTTAACTTTGTTTTAAATTCTAGGTATCAATTATTATACTATGTGATATCCTGAGAGCCCAAATTATTTACTTTTGTATTAAATCGGCTCTTATTACTTGTATTTGGAGTTTATGTTGAATTTTTTTAATTTTTTTTTTGGATTTTATTTATTTATTTTATTTTTAGACAGAGGGGAAGGGAGGGAGAAAAAGGGAGAGAAACATCAATGTGTGGTTGCCTCTCGCATGCCCCCTACTGGGGACCTGGCCCGGCAACCCAGGCAGGTGCCCTGACTGGGGAATCGAACTGGGAACCCTTTGGTTCACAGACCAGCGCTCAATCCACTGAGCTACACCAACTGGAGCTCAAATTTTTCATAGCTTTCCTGTTTCATTCCTTGCTGGGAGGTTGCTGTCTTCTGTTATTACTCTTTTCAGTCAGTGTGTGAAGCAGCCCCTTCCCTCCCCTTGGTTTTTTGCTCTGGTCCCCAGACCAGGTCATTGATCGGGCTGAGCAGGGCTAGTCGCTCAGTGTTAGGAGGGCACCTAAGGCACCACATTTAAGGAGGCACTCACTCTCAGGGGCCTGCAAGGGCAGGGTCAGCGCCTGTGAATGATGGCCTCCTTAAAAGTTGTTCCCTGGGCATCTGGCCTGCCTCACCCTCGTCCTCCTAGTTCCCAGACTAACTGAGGACGTGGGTCAGGGGCTTCTCTTGTTGAGTAAAGCACTTGAGCTCTTAGTGTTTGGAGCTTGAGGGGCTTGAAGAGCTTGAGGCAAATCCAGCTGGCCCTTGGGAGACCCTTTTAATTCTCTGGTCATCAGTTGTTGTCTGAATAAATGAGGTTGCTAGATAGCTAACTTGTATAGGAGAGGTGGTACTAGACAACGTTGCCCTTTTGTCTCTATTATCGCAATAGAAAATAAGTTACTACCCCCTAAATCAGTTTATGGCTTTTATTCTGATTGCCTTATTTGTTTTATTAATCAAGGCTACAGATCTTTTCTAAATGAGGCATATAACGTGAGTTTATTTTTTAAAAAAGCAAAAGCATACATACAAAATATTTTTTAACAAGGTTTGCAATAAATTCTAAGCATTTCTTAAACTTTTTGGTCTCAAGTCCATTTGCAATTATAGTAATTATTGAGGAAATTAAAAAGCATTTATTTTGCTCATTATACCTATCAATATTTACTATATTAGGAATTTAAATTGATAAAAATTTTACAATAGGAAAATACATGGCGTAAGTTTTATTAGCCATCAGCATTATGTTATCACACCTATAGCCAATGGAAACATTATAACATATTTGTGAGAGAATGTGAGTGAAAAAAGGGAAATGATGTCTTAACATTATTTAAAAACTAGTTTTTACCCAAAGGAGTCTTGGGGACTCTTGGGAATCCCAGGCCATACTCTGAGAATCACTACGATATATTAATATAGAATTGCCTCTAAAAAAGTGTGTAATTCTCTTACATCTCAAGGTGTAAAATGTCAGTATCTATTGTCTATGATGAATAGAACAGCAGACAAAGTAAACAAAAAAACCATAAAAACATTAAATTAAACATTAATTTATGTCCAAAATTGATATCTCTGATGCATAAGCAATATGGCCAGTAGAAATGCACTGTCATTTGTGTTTGTTGATTGTTTTGGTGACACTTAATGATTTTTTTTTTAATAAAAGGAGTTTTTTCTTTTCTTTTTTTTTAAGATTTTATTTATTTTATTTTTAGACAGAGGGGAAGGGAGAGAGAAAGAGGGGTAGAGAAACATCAATGCATGGTTGTCTCTCATGTGGTGCCTACTGGGGACCTGGCCTGCAAACCAGGCGTGTGCCCTGACTGGGGAATCGAACCAGCGACCTGACTGGGGAATCGTTCGCAGGCTGATGCACAATGACAATGATTTATATCATCAAAACTCCTCTAAGAGTTATGAACACCCCTATGTGAACCATTATTTTATATTAAAGCAGTTTCCATTGCTCTGTTGTTTAGGCATATGAGGTCCGGGTTGAAACATATATACAGTGCAGACCCCACTATCAGCAGGGGATATACCTCACAGGGATTATAACATATTTACTCTAAAAAGAAAGATAATTTGCCATACTACCAAAAGTGACAAAGCAGGAATTGCCCAGATAGAGCCTGATTCATCATAATGTTTATAATACATAAGGCATTCACCTACAGGGTCCAGCAGAAGTAACGTCTGCCTGAGTATGGTTGGTAGGGTAATAATATGGGTATAATAATTTATAGTTTTAATTTGAACATTTCACTAAAAATGTCATACAGTATGTTTGAGTGTGATATTGTTATGTTATAGAATTACATGCTTATGATTTTGAGATAAAAGATTTTTTAATAAAAAAGGGGCATTATTGCCCTGGTTGGTATGGCTCAGTGGATGGAGTGCCAGCCTGCAAACCCAAGGGTCGCTGGTTCGATTCTTAGGGCACATGCCTGGGTTGCAGGTTGGGTCCCCAGTGGTAAGGAGAGGGGATATGTATGAGAGGCAACCACACAGTGATGTTTTTCTCCCTCTCTTTCTCCCTCCCTTCCCCTCTCTCTAAAATAAATAACTAAAATCTTTAAAAAGAAAAAAAGGGGGGGGGGTGTTATTTGTGCCAGGCCCTATATTTTATTTCAAACCAAGAATTTGACTTTAAGAATAAGAAATAATAATTAAGAATAATGTATAATATTTTCCCGCACCCCAGATTACCAAAGGATGGTTTTAGTACATTTATTTTAGTTTTAAAAAGTGACAAAAAGAAAACCACAAAAAAGACCTAGGATCCTCTCTCTCAAGGGTAATGACTGTTATATGTTCTTATTGTCTTTTCTATGCCAACATAGCATATTGTATGATATAATTGTGCCCTTCATGTTATCAAAAGGGTAAATTAAATTGCACTTGAAGGCCCATAAAATATTTTTAAGCAGGTCGAGCAATATATTGTTTGAGCCAGTGACCCCACAGGATGGACAGAGCTGGGCTGTTTATAGCATTTTGGTACAGAGACACATACAGGCAGCGAGGTAGGTTAATGCCTCTTAAGACTTAAAATTTTCCCCCCTTGAATTTACCGACCACGGAACCCTTGATCATTTCAGTAGAGATGGACTACACTGGAGACCCATTTTTGGAGTTCTGGGTCCCCAGTCTTTCAACAGCAGCACAAAGGCCACACAGAGCTGTCTATTTAATAGCTGCCACCAGTGCCCGTCAGTTAGAATGCCCTGGCACTCATGGTGCAGGCCTGCCATTGGTGGCATACCTGTGCTTTTTACAGTAGGTGGTCATGGGAAAAATCCACCATAAATAGCTCAAGCCCTTTGAAAGCATTTCAGGGTTGCAGAGGGAAAGTCTATATCTGTGAATTAGACAGGATCAAAGAACAGCCGTCTTTGCCAAAGGAGGAAGGAGCTAGCTTTAGTTGCTGGTTTAGAATCCGATTAATTTTCATGTTGTTTATTAAAATGGTTCCCTGGGCTTAATTTTTCAGAACACCTTGGTTTCTTTTTGTTAAAAAAGTTTATAAGCGGCAAACTTGTATATACCTACTTCTTCAGTCCATCCTGTTTGTAGGTTTTCTAATGGAGACAGTAGGATGAGGGGAGGGAGGTGCAAAGCCAACTTTATTCACCTGGCAGGAAAGTCGCATGGAATTTGCCCTTTGTTTTTGGAAAAGCGAGGTATAGTAGGACCTCACCTAAATAAATACTGGTTTGCTCTTATTCTTAAAGGAGAAGATCTTGAGTGCTTCCCAAGACTGGGTGCCTTCTGATAGGCACAGCGAAGCGAAGCTAGCTGACAGTGGAAGTGGCATGCTTGTTCTGAAGGGTTTTTGCTAAGAAATGCCTCTCCAATTTTGAAAGAGGGGATTCCTTAGAAAGACAAGGGGTGTTCCGTCACTGATGACCAAAAGTCTAGCCCTAATTGCCCTCCTGCCCTTGTTAAGAAATGGAAGAAAAGCGTTGACAATAAGAAGAAATATAAATAATGGGTCTGGGTGACTGCCTGTGAGTATACGGCCAGTGGGAGGGTCACCGGTGGAAGACATTGTGTTCCCTGTGGCTAAGACAGACGAAGAAAGCTGCCCTCGGAGTGCCAGGGGCCACTTCTTCATTTCTTGGCAGCGAGGAGAAGGGGCTTTTGTGCTGTAGGAACAGGCTGCCAGTCAACTATATTTATAGAGCACCTGCTGTACGGAATTTGAAAAGAAGGAGACAGGCCTTGTCCTCAAGAAGCTTGTGGTCAAAGGGAGAAGAAAAGTCTCCATCTACTGTAAACCCTTTAGCATTCACGATGGCATTTGAAATGGAGAGGACTTGGTGATATTTAGGGCATAGTCTGAGCCTTATCACTCAAAGCGTGTATCAGAGACTGGCAGCATCATCTGGGAGCCTGTTAGAAATGCAGAGTCTTGAACCCAGAGTTGGAATATGCACTTGACCAAAGCCCTAGGTGATCTGTATGCACACAGCAGTTTGAGAAGCACCAGAGGGGCCTCAAGGTGGTGAGTTTCAAATGTTTTAAGAGCGCAAAGCTACCTGGTTTGGTGAGTAAACTGATAAAAAGGGCAGTTCATTTACCTGTGAGCCCCGTAGACACTGGCATCTCATCTTAGTCTTCTGTATAAGCTCCCCCCTTGTTAAATTCATAATGGGGGCTCATGGACTCTGGTTGCGTGGGGCTCCTTCTTATGGTCTTTATTCAGTGGGGTCCTATGGAAACTGCTGTGAGTGAATTATAGAGGCAGCCAGTGAATTTTGGGAACATGGAAATGATTTTTAGAGGAGTGGGCAAAGCAATGGGCAAAGTCAGAGACGAAGGTGTGAGTTGTAGTGAGAGAGCGTTGGGGCCCTGAGTCTTACTTGCAATGGTTTGTTTTCTGTCTCAGTCACGTGCTGCATGGCCTTTGCCACCCCTGGTTTCCCATCTCTGCTGGAATTCTTTGTTTCAAATGCCCTGAAAACTATAGAGAGTTCATTTTTTTATCTTTATTGTTCCTCAGGGTCTACCGATTGATCAAGCTATTTACATTGTACAAACTCTATATATTGCATGTAAATGTCATCAGAGTCAATTATTACCATATTACGTTAGGAAAGCGAGAGGCCTACCTCCACTGTTCAGTTCCCAGATGCTTCCTCATCTCCCACCCCAATACCAAACATGTTCTAACATGATACAGCCCACAGACCTCGAAAAAAGGCCAATTCCTAGCAGATGGCATGTGTGGAAAGGCATAAGTGTCATCCTCACAGGTGTGTCAGAGTGAAATTCTGATAAAGATGATGATAACCAATGAAGAGACAGAACATATACAGTATGTACCACGTTCCCTGCCCCTGCCAGAACTCCCTCATTCCTGCCAACAGCCCTTGAGATGGGTTCCGCTATTATTTCCATTGGATAGATGAGGAAGTTAAGGCACACTCCACTCCTACAGACAGGGCAACACCCATATGAGGCTATGTGGCCATGACAATAAAACTGATCAGTTCAGCGGTGGGGAGAGGGGCAATGCAGTAATGTCTCTGAAAGGTCCATCGGCTTAGTTCTGCCTCCACAAGCGTGAGCAGCTGAGCGGGGAAGTGCAGCCCCGCGCCGCAGAGCCCAGGTTCTGAGTCAGGCAGACCTGGGCCAGAGCCCAGCCCCACCCTTCGTGAGCTGTGGGACCTCGCAGGGACTCAGTTCTTATCTGCAAAATGGGCGCAATTATAGTACTGACTTCATAGAGTTGTAAGGATTCTAAGAATTAACATATACTCGGTTCTGCATGGAGCGGGTGCAAAAAAGTGGTTGTGCTTCATTTATTCCTTCGCCGGCTGTAAAGCAATGGGATTTCTATGATTTTTAGAAGGAAAAGGTCTGGCTCCACCTACCTATCAGGCAGGCATGCATTTTTCTACTTCCCACAACCATCTTAAAGATGTACCAGCATTAATATTCCATGTCTCTGTAGTTCTGGTTATCTGGTGCTGTTGGCTGTTCATGACCCATTTTCTGTGGATTTCTTGGAAGATGAATGAAGCCTTTTAAATTCTCACTTTGGTTTGATGAGGGGTCCATCAGATAGAACATGGGGGCTACCGACACAGTGGACATGGAGAATTCATATCCGGGGCACGTTTACAGTTTCAGTGTCCACGATGGTTCTCTTTTGTTTATTTGACTAGAACTCATTCACCCTTGGCCTTACTTCCAAAACAGGATTTTAAGCAACCACAGCTTCCCTTACAAAATAGGCCTTTGTTTACATAGATGCTGAGAAAGCACGGCCGATTTGATAGTTTATACGCAATCACCAAAGAAGCCCTTCTTAATTTTTTTTTGTCATTTAATGTGTTTTCAACAATAAAATGAGGTACCAGGGAAAGAGGAACAGAATGAAAGATCCTTGTCCTTGTTTAGTTGGGAAGGAAAAGAAACATAAATATATAGAGACAAGTGAAGAATAATTTAAAAATAATTAGTGAAAAAAGAATGTATTATGATGTGGTCCAGAATGCCAAGAAAACAAGGGAGAGGATCAAAATGGAATAATTAGCTCTGAGAGTCTTAAGAGACATGTCAAAAAGACAGACCAAGGTGGCCATAGAACAGCAGTGGCAACAGTCATTGCTGTAAATTACAGAGCTCTATCTACGTGCCAGGAACTGTGCCGGGCATTTTATATAGGATTAGCACCCCAGGAGGTCATTTATCTTACTATTATCGTTTCACCGATGGGGACACTAAGCTGATAGAGATTAAGCAACTGTACCAGGTCACACAACTCATCAGGTACAGGGTCAGGATTCAAGCCTAGGTCTGTGTGACACAACTGTACATAGAGGAAAGACAAAAGGTCTCTTGGGAAGAAGATCATCACTCTTCTTAGTGGCAGAAAGGTCAGAAAGTGAAAAGAGACAACAGCTCTGGAGCAGAGGGGTCCCAAGAGGGAGAGGGAGGACGTGCCCGCTGACAGTGGCTTTGAACGCTAACCTGAAGAGTGCAGACCTAACCCCACAGGTTACAAGAGACCCTCTCATGTACAATACCAGGATAAAACCCAACTGTGGCCTAAATAATCCATGCAGCTGTGGGAAAAAGAGGCTGGAGGGCATTGAAACTTCTCTGCAGAGAAAGCCAGAAAGAGGTCCTCACGCAATGGGCAACAGTCCACAAGCCAGCATGTCAGAGAAATTGGCTTCTCGCTCTTGGTCTTCTGATATCCGGGTGCTGCATCAACTCACCCAAAGCCAAGAGGTCAACGTCAGAGTTCCACCTCTGCACGCAGATCTCTGAACATAAACTGCTTTGACCGAGGGCTTTGGGCTGACGCTGGCACTAAAGAACCTTTCCATGACATGGCGAAGAAACAAAAGCATCTCTCTTGACGCCATCTAAGGAACACTTGTCTTTCACTGTATCTTTAGCCACCTCACATCCTGCCACGTTCTCATCTGCCAGTCTGAAAGGTTACATTTGTTTTTCATTTAGTCATTTTTTTCTCCCTAATTAGTAAATAGTGATGTGCTTATTTACGGCCATCGGAATGAAAATAATTTTTTTGAACAGTAAGCTGGAGTTTATACTCAGCACAAAAAAGATTAGTGATGAAAAAAGACATTGCTACATCTTGGCAGTCCCGCACCTCTCCTTTCTTGACTTCTGTTGCCGTGGAGTGGGTCCTTTTGTGCTCACCCCAGCCCACCCAGACGGATGCAGGGCGCTTGGCCTGTGCGTGGTGAGGACTCTTGGGCCACACCACTCGTGGCGATGCATTTCCACTTGGCTTGGAAAGAGCCGCTTATGGGAAAAAATGTGGAAAATCCTAGATCCAGACAAAGATAAGGTTTTTCAGATCCCACAATGTATCTATAATACAAAATCTTTTCTTTAATATTTAATTCTCAAGCAGAAAATAACTGTAAAAGATATCACCTTCTTCAACTGCCTCTTCCTGCCCTGGAGGAACAGCTGGTTCTCACACATGTCACTAATTCACTAATTCCCAATTTGGGGCCTCCACTGGGGGCTCAGCTGGGGAAATTCTATGCCCTTTGGTCACGGGGACTGCCTTTAGCGACTTGGACAAATTCTTGAACAGAAGTTTCTTTCACAGACTTTACTGCTAGGCTGCTCTATATTCTGGATATCTAAAGCCAGATATAAAACCTCAAAACCAGAGCTCTGAGAACCTTGGTAAGTGTGGGTGGGAATCTACTCCAGGTATGTGTACTTCCAGAAACGACTGTGAGAGGGGTTGATTTTGTTTCCCAGTGAACAGAGGGTTCGTCTTATAAAAGGAAATGCTGCCAAGCCAGAGGACTTTAGTTTCCTCAACATTCAGAACGTTTGTCCCATGAAAGCAGGATGATGTCAGAGACGCTGTGGTGCCCCTGCTCTCAGGGGAAAGAGAGGTCTTATTGATTGAGCATTAACGTCGCTTTAGGTTCTACAGGATGTGAACGCTTTAGGCCCTAACGGACGTGCTTGCCACTCATAGTGTCTCACATTAGGCTCACGGCAACCTTATGCATATAAGGTAGATGTTGTGTCCAATTTTCCAGAGAAGGGAAACAGTGTCATTAAATGCCCTGCCTGCTGCCACATGGATCCCTGTTCTACCTGTGTTCTGTCCATCACTAACCTCTCCCACCTCCTGAAAATCTATATGATATCATTTAGACCCTTACCTCACACCATACACTAAAATGCAGTGTGTCTCAGGCCTCTTGGTACCCCAGGTTGATGCTTTACCTACTTCACCCTTCTTGTCAGTACAGGTAAGATGTCTGCCTGGAGTTTAGCACAGCCAGGGTCTATGGAAAGTAGTTTTCCCCTGATTCATGAGCCTAACACCTCCATTACTCTTTTCATTTCTAGAAAATGAAGTGTCTGCCCCAGCCCCAGCCCCACCCCCAGAAGGTAAGTTAAAATGCTACCTCACGTGTTTGGGCTGCAAATCCAGAATGTCTGTCCCAGCATGATTTGGACTTCAGTGAAGCTGTGAGCTTTAACTCCTGTGGAGAAGCTGGATGACCACAGTTGTAATCGTTTATAATAATAATAACAACAACAACAACACATTGTGTTTATATAACCCTCTCATGTTGATCTAATTTGTATGACATGTCATATACTTATAAAACCCTTCGAGTTATGGCAAAGTTGTCGTTATGCCCCTTTTTTGGTGTTGTGGGAACTGGGTCTCCACGGGGCTGAAGGTTTTGCAGTGTTTTCTCACATATCGCTCAGGGCAAACAAAATGCACATCTTTCTTGCGAGAGTGGGGAGTGGATCCCACCTCAGTCCTGGAACATCAGTGGCCCCTTCTCGACTTGAACTATGCCACCATCGAGTGACTCCAGAAATTTAAGATTTGGTGGCCTCTGCCGGCTCAGCCTCAGGACCAGTTTCTCCAGCTCGTAGTACCCTGTTGTCCACCAGGTGGCAACAAAAACAGCAAGGACTCGAGTTCAGAGAACTTGGCAGGTAGAGGCAGTGCCCAGTGACACACAAGAGGAGCCTGCTCTCACGGCTCCATTGACCTAAGGAAGAGAACAGGACTGCAAGGGTGACAAGCCCAAGTGGAATGCTAAGCTCCCAGCACGGATCTCCAGACCAAAAAACGACGTGCCTTTTCCCGGGAAGACACCAAAGGGCCTTCTTGCATCACTCCTCCTCCCTGACCAGGATGAAAAACTAGCCTTCACTAAAGAATTGCTCACGCAGACTCATAGACACAGAGAACAGACCGATGGTCGCCAGAGGAGAGGAGGGCTGGGGGCCTGGGTGAAAAAGGTGAAGGGATCGAGAAGCACAGATTGGTAGTTACAGAATAGTCACGGGGATGTAAAGCGCCACATAGGAATATAATCGATAATTTCATAATAACTGTGTATGGTGCCCAGTAGGCACTGGAAGTATCAGGGCGAATGCTTTATAAAGTATATGATTGTCTAACCACTATGCTGTACTCCTGAAACTAATATAAAATAATACTGAATGGAAACTGTAATGGAAAAAAATTTTTTGAAAAGAATTATTCGTAAGGTATTTACCACGTGCACAACTCTGCCCTAACCCTTTAGAAGGACACAGAGCTATCTACCAGATACTTATTGATAACTAGGTACAAATAAACTGTACCAGATGTAGCAGAGAACTCCAAGTAGGAAGCATTTATTTCCCTGTGTTCCGTTTGCTAATGCCCAAGAAGAAAATAAAATACAAAGCAGAGGACAAGTCAATAAAATGCAATCACAGTGTTGAAACATGGGACACAACTCTGAGAACTTCACGAAGGCAGTATGTGATTTAACGCATTTGGCGCATGTAACTTGAATTGACAATGTGCTGTGAAAACAAGGGGTGGGAGGTCACTGCAGACCAATCCAGCCTAGCCGAAAGCAGGAATTGAATAAAGCCTCAGTTGCTGGTAATCTTTGACATGGAAAAGTAAAAGATTTGCGTAGAAATTTATAAGGGGATTATGAAGCTCTTCCATCCTGGGGATCACTTTCAGGGGGGCAGTTTGAGAAATCTAAGTGCCCACACGAGCCCCTTTGTCCAGGGAAGAATACCAGATTGCATGCTCAGTACCCTCAAACAGTATAGAAGAGCATTGCTATGTGTCAAAATGAACGAGACAGGCTCAGTGCCACGTAAGTTTAAACAGGGGTAAGCTCACGTTTAATTTTCTTTCAATCAGTATAAATGTATGACTTTTTTTAGGAACAACTTCTTTGGTAGGTTTCCTCCTTGCATATACAGACTTATTTTTGCCAATACTGTGCAGACTGAGGACCTACAGACCATTATAGATATAACCTTTCCCTTCTATTCTTCAGATCAGAAGCTGTCCCTGGGCCACCCTGAAGTTTCCCTTATTATGACATATTTCATATTCATTGCACAATACTGACTTCCTGTTACTCAAACAGGTCTCCTACTAAACTCTGCTAAAAGTGTCTTTATTAGTTAACTAAGAATCAGATCTACATTCAATCGAGAGAGAGAGAAAGAGAGAGAGAGTTCATGCTTGAAAGAATTCTTTTCTTGTATACACCACAAGTAGACACTATTTGCAGGTATTTAAACTAATATGATTCTGAATAGAGAGAAATGCAAAGTAGATGGTCTTAACTGATAAAATCTGATTTTACTACCATCATATTTTATCACTTATTGCCACTCATCTCAACCTAGAAGAGTAATATGTGCACCAAAATATTTTCTTTGAAATTATTGTACAATTACGGATTTTATACTCTGGCTCTATTATGTTAAAATAATACTATACTATTCTTTAGAAGTAAACACTATTAAAGCCACCACATGGACCAAACGTCCTTAAAAATTCAGTCAGTCCCTTGGTGGGGTCTACAAGGAAGTGACCCACTGTAGTTGCTGTGTGCTAACCCATTGACCGCTGGAGCATGACCCTTGTTTTAGTCTCGCCCTGAGCCAGCATGTTCTAACATGAACCCAACAGCAGGACGTATTTTAACAAAATCCGTATTGTATGTTGGTACATATACTTTTTTCAAAAGTGATCCAATTAATTGCTCTTATAAAAAGTTTAATGTGACTCTACATGATAATCCCCAAATTCATCATTCACGTAGAGCATAATAAATGCATATGTAGTATCATTTGTGATCTGTCTGTTTTCATTTATCCCCCCTACAATGGCCATCGCACAATAAAATATCTTAAGATACTTTTTAAAATGTGCTTGTACTTTCTACACAGAACCAAATAAAGAGACGGAAGCTGGAACTGCACCACCAAAAGGTGAGTGGAGGGAGGGAGAATGAGGTTGAATCCAGTAAAATTAGAAGTGGAAGGAGGTCAGTAATGATTGCCAGGGTGACGCCATGGAATTTCGCTGCATTGTCTTTCATCAGTGTGATTAAGTGTTCCTTGTTTTCATCCTAGCTGCACAACTGAGTGGTGCTTTGATCAGTTTTCATTACACAAATTTTCTAAAAGGACAACAACAATGATAAAGAAAATCACAAGTACTTGTGGAGATGCCAGCAAATGAATTGATAGTTTTCAATTTCAAGTGTGCATGTAAAGGCAAAGGTGTATCTGGTCTTCTTGGGATTATACCAACTTGGAAACTTATATGGATTGCCCAGGTTTTTCTTTAATTGAATGTTTTCATGTTGCTTTGTAAACCGTTCTAGCTTTCATTAGTAAATTTTGAAGGCCAGCATCTCATTTTGTAACACCATATATTCATGCAGCTTTACATAATGATTTATGTAGATGGACAAGACAACTTTAAGCAAACATCACGTTACCCCTTATTGATTTGGAAACTCATTTATTTCTGCAATATCATTTTACTTTTACTTGACATGTAGATAGTCTAGTCTTTAAAAATTTTTTTTAGATAGTCTGATTTTAAACAATGAATAATCTTTATTCATGGGAAATCCTAATTCCTTTGTGTCCTGGAGGAAGTCACTGTCATTTCTAACCATCCATCTTTAGCTAAAGAGTATTAGTTTTCTACAAAAGAAAGTTTTGACCAAGGCAGATTTGGCAATTTGGCTTTATATGTTTGTATCATCACTTATATGTTCATTTTTTAATTTGTGTAATAAATAACATAGTTTAAATTTTGGAATAACCAATTATCTCCAGACTACAGTAAGACCTTTCTTTCTGGATACCATTCCAAAGCATGTTAGGTATCTTTGTTCTTACTATGTCTTATTTCATTACCTAATTCCTATGATATTACTGTCTTCTATACATTAGTTAAAATACTTTTCTTTTTTCTTTCAGTACATTGGACCACTTTTCTTCAACTAACTTGAACTTACACTCTCATAAATGAACACATAATTTTGTAGCATACTCACTCTGTCCTTGACCTTCGGTGACTCCCATGAATAGTAACCTGAATACTAATCCTGGCTGCATGAGACACAGTCTGAAGGTTATTTGCTTATGGAATGCAGACAATGCAAACTCCTAGAACTCTTCCATGAGATGGGTTCAAGGATGTTTGGACATCTGGCTGAAGTTATTGTAACATTATTCTCTACAAAGCCGATGGCATACACCTCTGTTTCCAAATTTGGAAAGGTGTTTGGGCCAGGTTCTAAGGCTCAACCAACAGAGAAGATGACGTGATCCCAGAGGGCAACCTGTCAAAGTTAAAACAAAGTCTATGCCTTACCCTTAATATGAAATGTCATCCAATTATATTTGTGTTCTTAAATGAGAAAATGCCTTTCTGTATATTAAAGTCAACCAGCCAACCAAACAGTCAACCAATCAACAAAAACTCTTCTTTGTGCAGGATACAGTTTGATGAGAGAGCAAGATGAAATGACTAGGGAGGGAATCCTGATTAGTAGCATTTTTTTCCTGACATTTGCAGAGGCCAAGCAAGGCCATGGACACATGCAGTCACATGCCCAAGTATATAAACTGCCATGTATCTATTTTCCTACATACCTAGGAAGAAAATCAATTTAGGATAGAAGGTGATATCCCTAAATAAAGAAGGTAGGTAAATGGAAGTTGTTTCTAAATATATAAACCTTTCAACTATTACCAACTTTCATCAAGGACAGGAAAATTTCAAAGAAAACACTTAAGCAAAAAAAAAATAGACACAATAAACATTGCTGTGCGTATGGCCGGGGTTGAGAAAGAAGACTTGCATGAGCATAAACAAGATTGACAACCATCAGTCCCTCTAGCTGAATTTTAACCATTCGGCTCGGGTTTCACTCCCTTATGCAGCCTTCCCCTGACTTCCATCTCCCCTTCATCCTGATTTCTCTTGGACCTATTCCCTCTGTCATTCAGTCGCTCTTTTCTCCACCTCATCATGTGTTAATGGTTCACTTCTTCCCCTAACAGGCTGTAAGCTTTTGACAGTTGGGCACCATGTCTTAACACCTCTTTGGGCCCCTCGTCTCATTTTTCCTAGTATCTGGCAGAGCTGCACAAGGCAGTCTCCTAATACGTACCTGAGAAATGAATGAACAACGGAATTCTCATGCTGGCTTAGCTACTGATCACACAGACAATGACTATCTAGATAGAATTTTATCTCCATTTTCTGGGCAGGAAGATTGCCACCCCACACATACTCAATAATGAGCTTCAGAACGGGGCAGTGGTACTGGGCATTGAGTGCTTATCCTCGGAACAGGGAGATGATCTAAGACCCACCCACTTAAAGCTACTGAAAATGGTCATGTCTGGATGTTAGTACATTTTCACACTTTAATTCATCCTCTATCTAATTATTTGAAGTATATTCAATTAATAGCTCCAATACTGTCACTGTTAAGAACATTATTCAGAGCAACGTAGCCTTACTGCCATTCCCAGGTTGCCTGAATCATTCTGTGACAACATGGAAATGTTCTGAAAATTTTGGGGTAGCCCCAGAATGTAGTTCAGTTCTGATATCAATCTTACGGTAGTGCTTGTGGGTAGATTTGCCAACTTTTTATGTTTCTTAAGAGCCTCTGTCTGGGAAACAATTCGTTTTCCAGGATGCAGTTTTGCTATTTGTTGATTTGCTTGTTTGTTTGTTTGCCTCTAGACTTGCCCCACCCAGCTATCCTGTTCCTCAGTACTGCCCACTTTGCCCTGGAATTGAAACAATAGGGATGACAGTTTAAAAAATGTGTTTGATCAAACAGGAATACCAGAATTTACATGTGCAAATCCCCTTTTAGATCATGCTGGGAGGCAATGTCCTTATAAAAATAAAGCTACCAGGACTTAGGATTCTTCCAGAATAATGACAGGTGGCAAATCAATAAAATGCAAAGTACAAATTCTTTTTTTATATGCTCAGTGGAGCCAAAGAACTGTCTTTCATTTTAACGTTCGTTTATTCCGCAAGTATTCAGAGGCCGCTATGGTGCCAGGCGAGCGGCTGGCACTGAGTCCTGCCCTCCTGGAGCTGACTTTAGGGGGCTTTAGAGAAGAGAATAACCGTCAACAGAGTACAGGGAAGTTCAGCCTTGAAAGCAGACAGCCGCCATGTGTAGAGGATAATGTAGGTGCTCAAATGGGACCATACGTTTTCATGGTCGATCAACATTGCATGTGTGAATGCAGAGTAAGGAGGCTGACTCTCTTCTGCACCTCAATAATGGGCCCTGGGGGAGGTTTTGAAGCTGTACCTGAGGGTGGCTGTGGATGTACCGGCGGCATTAGGATCAGAGATTACTCTGACGATTGGTACTCGTTTTAATGTCTAAGTCTGATATATAGATATATAGATATATCTATATATTTTTATTTTTGTGTCTTATTAATGTACAGTCTGTATATATTTTGGTAAGCCCAATTGGGATAGTTACTGACTCTTTTTATTTTTCTTCCAGAAAAATAACCGCTTTTGATAATCGTGGCAAGAGAAGTAAAACTTTCTTTTCCCAGGCAATAACCATCGTAAATGAACCCTGTGCGTATTAAAGATCTCACACAACTTGAGTTGAAGCATCTTTCTTTTGGCGTGAATTTGGTTAGCAGAGGAAGAAGAGACTCAGCAGAGGGTCCAGAAAATTTCTCCTACATAATATGATTTTTAAAATTAAGATATGATTAAACTTCTTTTTCTTCATTTAGGTCCCTTTGCATCTACAGCAACATGATATCCATGCTTCTTACTAGCATGGTGAAATATTTTTCTGAAATTTCACCTTCAGGGATCGGGCAGCTGTCTGTTAAAATGTTGCTGTGCTTTATCTGTGTATTCTAATTACATACTTCTTTGTAATGAACTTGGTCAAAATTAATCTCACCATACTTTTTAATTCTAAGACAAAACCATGATAAGATGCAACATCAATTTAATAGATTTGGGGGAGAAAAAATTCTTAAATAAACATATTTATTGTAAAATGAATCCCGATTTTAGGAATATCCACATGTGAAGGCATGTGTCTTCTCATTTAGAAAATAAATGAATCCAATGCCTCAACACGTGATGGAGTACTGTTAGCTGTTGATGTCACTGTCTTCCACGTGTGGTGGTTGTGCTGTTGTTATGTTTGGTCATGTATGCCAATAATCACTAAAACCGATTGCCCGGCTTGAGGAATTCATAATTCTGTCTAAAGCAAATCAGGTGTTTAACTGAGGCTTGTTTATATTTTAGTTTTATATGCTTCTTGATCTCTATTCTAAAATTTCAACAATAATCTCGTTTGTTTCACATAAAAAATTAATTTAAAAAAGCAATTTAAATCAACCGTAGGTAGAAGTTATTTTACGCTTAAGAGAGTGTGAAGAATTATAAGAATGTAAACAATTCTATTATCTCTGGAGGTCTCTTCCTCGAATTTCAGATTTCATGTGTCCTCCCCTAAAAATCCCAGGCTTGTAACATGAGACAAAGTTCTTTCTCTTCTTTCCAGGCCTCCTTCTTTGGGAACTTCAGTTGTTTAAAGAATTCTTTTCATGGTTTTACAAATGCTATTTTCCCATGACTTGAAGACAAATAAAATTCTGCCTTGGTAAATTCCCCTTCTGCGCAGCTAGGGGAGACAGCTCCGCTGCTCGGGGCCCAGGTCTCCGTGTGTGCTGTGTTCTCCGGGGCCAAAAGCAGATGTGTATGTTTTCATCATTACTGTGATCACTTTTAAATAGAAAAAAAGAGAAACTATGACTAACACAGTGTAATTTTTTGTTTTGTTTTGTTTGCAAATGTACTTTGTATGATGCCTTGCCTTTTGTATGTGTGTTGTTGAATTAGGCAACCCCAAAAGACTTGGATATTCAGTTTCCCTTCCAGCAGTAGAACCTGTTTTTCTGTGGTAAAGAAAACAACAAACGAAATGTTTAAGTTTAATCCAATTCAACCAAATTCAACCAGGCAACTTTTCAAGAATTTCAGGTCAGCATCCCAACATTTTAACTACATTTCCTAATCTAAAGGGATGCCAGGGCCAAAGATACTTTTAAAGGAAGGAAAACAGTAAAATTGTCAATTATATTTTCCAGCACTTTATTAAACTTGGAAATGTATGTACAAGAAATTATAGGTTGCCAATTGAGAAGGAATTGTGGTTTGTGAGCAATGTTGGGTCATCCAGATCATTTCATGAAACTCTGAAGCACTGATTTAATATGCTGTGCCTTAATAATCTAAATAATTGTGCATGTCCCCCCAAATAGCCTTAATATTTAGTGGACCTCTAAACTAATCATTCATTAATTTTTTTTTTTTTTTGCTTCCCTCTTCCTTTTAGTTTTATGAAAATATGTGAGCACTTTTCTCAATCATTTAACATTCTAAACAATTAACTCAAGGGTTCATTATACACTGCACCAAGTGAGCTAGCCACAAAAACTATATAAAACGAAGTATTTGTTTGACTCAAAATGGTTCCAGTTTCTAGCTGATACATAATAAGGGAAGTTCCTTTCTAGGATTTGTTTGAGTTTTAAAACTTCTTTTTCAAGAGTTTTTATAGGACTTTAAATCAATATTCTTTACGTATTTCAGTAAATAAAAGTCTTCAAATAAGATATAAGAATATAATACTAATATTGCATTAAACGTATGGGAAATAATATTTTTAAGTTGCAAGATATTTCATTTTTTGTTATGTAAAATTTTAATTATCTAACAGTCTTCTGAAATACAAAATCCTGCTGGTAGCTCAGAAATATGTATACTTCCCCAAATGCATTATTTTGTAGAAAGTTAATGATATTCCAGAAGAAAAGCATTCAAAAATGAACTAAGTTTGGGAACTGTTAACTGCCATACCCCTCCCCCAGTGCTAGAACATATTAGCACATCGAAGTCTCCCAGACATCTCTCAACGAAAGCACCCCCACAACACAGTCAAATACAAGTGTTTAACTTTAGTTAGCCTAACATTTTCCAGGCTTCTCTGACCACAAAAAGCTTCCTCCGAAGGATCCTGAATCTCACACTATCCAGTTAGTCACCTCTTGGATTCTGAAGCTCTACCTCTAAGGTTCTCTATATGTTACGTTACCCTACTTACTCTGTAAAAAAAATAAAATATAACTTTCGTTGAGTTTCAGAAAAAAAAATGTCAAGTTAGTAAACCATATTTGTTGTAAATATTCTAATAAATTATACAAAAATATGCTATTTTATCTCAAGGAATTTTTTAAGCACTTTTTAATTAAGTCATGTGCATGCGTTTGCTGTATCCTACTTTATATAGTCATACAAATTTGTATTTTGAAATCCACAATTATTCTAACATTTGAAGTACCAAGGTGATCATCATTTACACTAACACTAGTCTTCATGCTTTGGAAGAGGAGGGGTAGAGCTTTGGAAAACACCAAATGCCTACTTAAGCAAAGACACTACAATTCAGGCATTTTAGAAAAAGGATTCAGTGCCTCTGCACATAGCACTCCAAGGCATATTTTGAATTTTACTAATGTTCGTGGGTAAATATTTTAAAAATTATACACCATTGGCCAACACCAATGTAATCTTGGGAAAATATTTATATAATTTCTAAAATAATTACTGGTGAATTTAGTAAGTATGACAATTGATTTATATTAATGTTGACTTTACTAAATATAGGAAAGAAATTAATCATGAGGTTTTTATTCTCAAACACTACATATATGCTTTTATGTCTGTGTCCAAATGATCACGGTATATAAATTATGCCTGTCATTGACTTTAGTTATAAAATAAGAACTCAAAACCACTTCCATTGTGGATTTCATCAAGGTTAGAATTTTTAGCATTAATTTTTTTCTTAATGTATAATCTTATAAAACATTTGCATAGAGTTCCAATTTTTAATTTACATTTTTATTTGGATCACCCTAGTCTCTCACCCTTTTATTTATTTTTCTCTTTTGCCCCAAATACTCAAATTTAATCTCTTAGGTATCAAGTCTTCTAAGGCTTACTCATCAATTGAAAGTGTTTTGTGTAGTTTCTCCTCTTCTTTTTTCAGATTTCTCTTTTCTCAGGATACTCGAGATGAAGTCCTTTTCTCCTTGACTTTGTATACCTATTTCTTGTTTCAGATGAAGAGGAAGGCTCCCCGTCTCTTGCTCTACCTCCAGGTTAGGATGATCCCAAACCCTTCTTTCCATCACTCTGTAATTTAGTATTAATTGACAGTAGAGGAAAAGAAAGGACAAGAGCCCCTTAACGAGACATGGCACGGAGCAGGGGCATCAGGTTTTGCTGGTGCCAGAGCCAAGAGGGAAAATCTTAGCTTCAATGCTTCAATGGCAACTTTTTTTTTTTAATTTTATTTATTTTATTTTTAGACAGAAAAGAAGAGAAGGAGAAAGAGAGGGAGAGAAACATCAATGTGTGGTTGCCTCTCACACACCCCCTACTGGGGACCTGGCCCACAACCCAGGCTTGGGCCCTGACTGGGCAATCGAAACGGCCACCCTTTGGTTCGCAGGCTGATGCTCAATACACTGAGCTACACCAGCCAGGACCACTTTTTTTTTTTTTTAACATGAGAATTTTTTTTTTAAGTTTTCTTTGTGAAATAAGTAAGACTTTCAAATTTTGGATATAAATTTTAGAGGCAAAAATGTTTATCTTTCATTTGCAGCTACATACCCTTTGTCCCCTAGTCTTTAGATATTTGGATTTCTTTTATTGTTATTGTTTTTTAAATAAGACTCATAGTTTTAGAGATGCTTTCATAGTTGAAGCTCTACTGATCTTCCATCTAAGCCAACTTCTACTTTTTTTCTACTCATCATCAGAAGAGGGTTTGGGGGACCCAAGAAGGTTGAAGTCAGCACTTCCTTTGCACCCCCTTCCTCTTGCATCATCCAAATCGCCCTTTTCTTTCAGGTTTGGGTAGTCGGGCCCTGGAAAGAAAAGATTCAGGTGAGCAGATGCCCCAGAGAGGCACCCTGACCCTACCCTAATATGATCACTAATGGCCTCATTTCTTAAAGCTGTACTGATTCTAATTTTCGTTTCATTCAGTTTGTAGTTCTGACAGCCATCTTTCAATTACATTGCTTCTTACAAGAAAACTAATGTATTGAGAAACAATTAATTTTGCATGATATACACACACAAATTCAGCTATCTAGCTACATGCACCACAGGTTGGTTGGTTTTATTATAACTGTCATTGTTAACATTTGACAAATACACAGAGAGTGCAAAAGTTAGATGATAAGTCACGATTTTATAGAACTTTACATAGAGCTGATAAAAAAACCTACAAATGCATACTGTCGGCTGTGCTACAGTTCTCTGAGGTATTCATTCATTCAGCAAATTTGTATTGGGGACCTACTATGATTCTTCTACGGACCTCTTATGGGCCAGGCATTTGTAGGTATAGAAATGAACAAAAGAGTAAATGTGTTCTAAATGTGAACACATTTCTGATGTTCTAAATGTGATTGGCCATAATTCACTATTATTATTAATATCACAGGCACCTATAACATAAAACTTTAATATCAAATTTGTTATTAAAAAAATTGTGTAATCATGTAATTACATTGCATACTTCATTGTGAAAATGGTAGTCTCTATGGATAGAAATACTAAGCATGATTGATACATGACAACTAAAATAACTAAATCTACATTTCCTTCTTTTCAAGAAACATTAACAGGTACAGTGGGCAGCCCATGCATTTTTTTTCAGTTATTTAAGTGGTTGAAACTGAACTTCGCTGAAATCAACTCTCGGAGACAGAGGGAATACCTACAGTTCTCTCTTGCCCTCCTCATTGGAGTTGACTGATGATTAATCCGAGCTAAGCACCTGGAGTGCAAACTAGAAAATGCAAAATAAACTTCATTTCCAGGTTCTCTCTCTTCATGGAAAAGCCTCAAAGAGTTTGTCTTTTCTTGCTGTTTTTCTGGGCTTTTCCTCCTTTTCAGGACGCTCCTAGTATCCTTGAAATTTGTACCTGCAGGTCATGATGTGTTACTGAATTGTCAAAGTATGTCCTCACCTATATGATCCTAATAGAATTGTCTAATTATACAATAGCAAGGAATTTAGAAATGCCAGTCCAGACTTGCTTGTCTGATCCTTCCCAGCTGACCTACAAACTGGCCCATCCAATTCTTTTGTTGTATAGATATGGCCTTATAGTCAGTCACCTGCAAAAATACTGAGAATACTGCTTTCATATACTTCCCACCATTATGTATCTGTTAGAGGTCAAGAAGGATGGAAAAATAAAGGAACTATGCTTCCAACAAAGACAGAGTAACAGCCTACCTGAAAAGTTTTACTATTTCTAGGAATTAGAAAATGTTCCTTTATTCCATCATGGAAGAGACATCCCTGTAAGAAGGGAATCTGTCACTCTCTACGGATGGCCACAGGGGAAATGGATGGAAAGAATGATGTTACATTTATCCAGGTGGATTAGACAAAGAAAAGCTTCAGCATCGATGAGAACGACAAACCCAGGTAAGTGTGCCTATGAAGAACCTGGCCCTGAAGTGATCCTTTTCCCTCTTTCTGCTCCTTAGAGTGGTCTCTTGGTGAATCACCTGCGACAGAGGACCAAGTCAAGCAGAACACCAGTTCTCAGCTGTCTACCCTGTTCGTGGAAAAGCCTCAAACAGGAACAGTGAAAGTTGGTGAGTGCTAAGCATAAAACCCTGCCTTTAAAAAAAAGCGGGTGAAATTTATATAACATAAAGTTAACCATTGTAAAGTGAACAACCAGTGGCTATTAATACACTCAGTATGAGACCATTACCTCTATTTAGTTCCAAAACATTTTCGTCAACCCAAACAGAAACCTTGTACCCCCATTAAGCAGTTATTTCCCATTCTCCGTCCCCTCAGCCTCTGGCAGCCACTAATCTGCTTTGTCTCTATAAATTTCCCTATTCTGGATATTTCATATGAATGAAATTATACATAAGTGACCTTTTGTGTCTGGCTTCTTTCACTTAACACAATGTTTTGGAGGTCCATCTGAGCTATAGCATGAATCATTACTTCCTTTCCTTTTTATGGCTGAATAGTATCCCATTGTATGTCTATATTAAATCCTGCTTTTATAACCTGAAAAGGTGAGTGAACCTATCATTCCAGTACCCTTCAGCACGTAGGAGTCTAGTGCCTGGAGCCAGGTCGGATTCAAATCAGTTTCACCTGTCTAATGGGGATGATACTACCTGTGAAGTACTTGGAACAGTATCTGACATAAATTAAGCCCCTCAGCCACTGTTTGCTGTTACTACAACACGCCTCATTCTGTAAGATAATTACAATAGTGTACACATGCTAGATCATACTATGTAGCATCTCAGAGGAAGGTAGTTGAACAGATGGTTCAACTTTGGAAATATTCATTCAAAAATATCAATTGCACGTCTGTTAAAATGTTCTGAACACTGAGTATAACACGTGAGCACTCAGAATTTACAGATTTAATGGGAGGAGCAGACAACAAGAAATTTAACAAACAGATAATCACAAATGCCAAGTACCTGAAGAAAATAGAGTGGTGAATTAAAGAACAACTCAGGGTCCGGGAATTTGAACAAAATACATTTTAATATGCTGGGACCAGAACTAGTCTTAGATACTTAGCCAAATATTATGCATATGAGCACATGGCTGACTCGGAGCACACTTGCATGGAAATGGAACCGTTTTCTCCCCTTGTGTTTCTGGAATACACCAAAATGCTGGGCTGGCCATGGGCCTAGAGTTTTCGTGTATTTAGGGCCTAATCAGTAATCTGTCAATTCAAACAGATAGGCAAGTTTATTTCAAAAAATCAGTTTCATTTAGTTATATTCCTATAATTCCAGATTTCCCATCACTTGCATAATAGAAGAGATTTTTTAAAATTATGTATCTATAAATATACATATATTCATATATATCTGTGGGGGATTTCTAATTTTTATTCATATATGGAATATAGAAGCAAAGAGAAAATTATTTCTACTGATTAAGCCATTGCTCCTTTTCTTTTTTTTTGAACCTTTATGGGGGCTTCAATCAGATGCCAGTGATCTGAGAAGATAGCAGGTTATATACCTTCAAAAGCCATCTCTTTTTTTTTTCTTTCGGTTTTTTGTTTGTTTGTTTTCTCTCCATTATTCCCCTCCACCCTACAACCGCCTTCCCACCACAATACCCACTGCCAGTTCATGTCCATGGGTCATACATATAAGTTCTTTGGCTTCTCCCTTTTCTATACTATTTTTAACTCCCCCCTGTTTTATTTTGTACCTACCAATTATGCTTCTTATTCCCTATACCTTTTCCCTCATTCCGCCCCCTACTCTCCTTGCTGATAACGTCCCCTGTGATCTCCATTTCTGTGATTCTGTTCCTGTTCTAGTTGTTTGCTTAGTTTAGTTTTTTTGTTGTTGTTGTTTTGTTTTTTGCTTTTAGGTTCAGTTGTTGATAGTTGTGAGTTTGTTGTCATTTTACTGTTCATAGTTTTGATCTTCTTTTTCTTACATAAATCCCTTTAACATTTCATATAATAAGGGTTTGGTGATGATGAACTCCTTTAACTTAACCTTATCTGGAAAGCACTTTATCTGCCCTTCCATTCTAAATGATAGCTTTGCTGGTTGGAGTAATCTTGAGTGTAGGCCCTTGGTTTTCATGACTTCAAATACCTCTTTCCAGCCCCTTCTTGCCTGTAAGCAATCAGCTGATAGTCTTATGGGAACTCCTTTGGAGGTAACTGTCTCTTTTTCTCTGGCTGCTTTTAAGATTCTCTCCTTATCTTTAATCTTGGGTAATGTCATTATGATGTGCCTTGGTGTATGCTTGCTTGGGTCCAACTTCTTTGGGACTCTCTGAGCTTCCTGGATTTCCCGGAAGTCTATTTCCTTTGTCAGATTGGGGAAGTTTTCCTTCATTATTTTTTCAAATAAGTTTTCAATGTCTTGCTCTTCCTTTTCTTCTACTGGCATCCCTATGATTCAGATGCTGGAGCATTTAAAGTTGTCCCAGAGGTTCCTAAGTCTCTCCTCATTTTTTAAAATTCTTGTTTCTTCATTCTGTTCTGGTTGAATGTTTATTTCTTCCTTCTGCTTCAAATAATTGATTTGAGCCCCAGTTTCCTTTCCTTCACTGTTGGTTCCCTGTGTATTTTTCTTCACTTCACTTTGCATAGCCTTCCCTTTTTCTTCTGTTTTGCAACTATACTCAACCATTTCTGTGAGCATCCAGATTATCAGTGTTTTGAACTCTGCATTGGTTAGGTTGGCTATCTCTTCATCATTTAGTTCTATTTTTGGAGCTTTGATTTGTTCTTCGTTTGGGTCTTTTTTTTTTTTTTTTGTCTCTGGTGTGCCTGTTACATTGTAAGGGGCAGAGCCTTAGTTATTTGCCAGCGTGGAGCAACCCATGTGCTGCTTTGTGGTGCTGTCTGTGGGGGAGAGGTCCAAGAGGGAACAATGCTGCTTAGTTGGCTCTCACAGCTTTCAGTCACTTCCCCCACTACTCTCTAGCAAATTGGGCTCTTTTGGTGCTGGCTCCTGGGTGGGTGGGTTTTTTTATGTTCTGCAATCCTGAGGGCTCCTCCAGTGAACTCTCCTGTGAGGCTGGGAGTTTCTCCCACTGCTGCAATCCCCACAGGCTTTTACAGCCAGAGGCTTAGAGGCTTTCTTTTCCTGAGCTGGAACACTGGGTTGCCTGGTCTATCTCACTCCCCTGTTCCTCCCAGTTTTATCTGTACACAAATGTGGGACCACCCAACCCTCCAGCCACCACCTTGCTGAGTCTCCTCTGCCCCAACTTTCTGTCTCTGTCTGCACCCCTCCTACCAGTCTGGATGAATGTTTCTTCTTTAACTCCTTGGTCGTTGGACTTCCATACAGTTCAATTTTCTGGCAGTTCTGGTTGTTTTTGTTTTTAAATTTGTTGTCCTTCCTTTGGTTGTGCGAGAAGGCAAACTGTATCTACCTATGCCTGCATCTTGGCCAGAAGTAGCTCAAAAACCATCTTCCATTGCTCCTTCTTTGTTCTATAAACCTCCAAAGCAGAACAAGTTAGAGTATCTGAAAAACTTCTAGAGCACTCGTTAAAAAATCAGGGCCATTTCATTGAACAATTTTGGGAGCACCAGTCACACAGTTGGGGATGCAGTGCAATCCATGTACCTCCTTCCGGCTGAGAGCGAAACAAATGACAATATTCAAACCACAGTCTGAATCACTTGTGTTTTTTCTAGGTGAAAATATCACCTTCCTAGCCAAAGTCAAGGCTGAAGATCTTCTTAGAAAACCCACTGTCAAATGGTTTAAAGGGAAATGGATGGACCTGGCCAGCAAAGCTGGGAAGCACCTCCAGCTAAAGGAAACCTTCGAAAGACAAAGTCGGGTATGGCCCTGAACTCCTGGCATAGCCGTTTGGCTAGATCATTCCTTCTGTCTAGGTAAAAAGTCATTTTTAGGTTCAACTTTGAGAGATCTCAGTCTCAGAAAATTCTCTGGAGTTACTATTCCTAGTGTCTAATCTTAGCATGCTTGCCCTGCTGAGCCCAGGGACTGCAGGGCACGACGATGCCACCTCTGTTGAGAGCATCGTCCTGGAATCCCCAGATACAGACATGTCTTTAGCCATTGCTAAAAAATTTGGAAAATCACTGAAATGCGATGGCATCTTTCTGTGAGCAAGGTAGGACTGAAATGTGTCTGGATGCATTTTGTTGCAGGTGTACACATTCGAGATGCAGATCATCAAGGCCAAAGAGAACTATGCAGGGAATTACAGATGTGAGGTCACCTACAAGGATAAGTTTGACAGCTGTTCGTTTGATCTTGAAGTACATGGTAAGAGAGAGTTCTTGTTTGGATAAATGTGACTTTTTTTAATGGGGTATGAGGGTATCAAGGAGAAGGCCATTGAATACCATGAGGTTTTGAAAATAAAGTTTCCTTTAAAATGGTATGTGTTTCTGATTGTGATAGTTGCAGTGAACCTGATGCATTAAGTAGTTAGAGGCAATTTATTAGGGGAAGTTGGGATTACATTGCCAGGTATCTCTTGTCCATGCTTTCTCTATTCCTTCAATCTCCCAAATAAGGGTTAATGCCCTTGTTTTGTTTTGTTTTTGCTGCTACTGAATGTACCTGTTTCACTGGGTTCACGTGTTCCCATTTGAGTGTGTTGATAAGTTAGAATGATTCAAGGATGTCAGGATACCCAAGTGGAAGGGAGGATTTTTCTTACAAGGACTAACTTCAGATATGAAAGTTCTCCATCCGTATGTTCCGTGCCATGCCCACAGTGAATTTAAGAGGGATAAATGTAAAGGTGTCCATGTGGATTGGGGAAAAAAAACACACTTCAATAAGTATACAAAGGGAAAGTCAACTTGGCAGCAAAGATCATAAACTTAAGATGAATCCAAAGTGTGATGTAGTGACAAAAGACAAAGCTGGTACAATTTAAAACTGGGTCATTAGAAGTGGCATAGAATTCAGGTTTAGAAAATGATACCACTCCCTGCAACATGCCAGCTATTCAGCCTCTGGAGGAATGTCTTTGGCCATTGGCACTATACCTCCACGAGGCTCCCTTCCGGAGTGCAGTAGCTAGGAGGATGGAGAATCCAGAAACCACGCCCTGTTCAATGTGAATGGAGGAGGTCAGCATCTATGATTCAATGTAAATAGGGGAAGGGCTGTCACACAGAAGGGCAAGGCCATTTTCCATGTCCTCAAGAAGCATTAGGCAGATTAGAATCAAAATGTAGAAATTATGAGGCACTGAGTTTTGTGTTAACATTGGATTCAGCTCTTGCAGCAAAGCTCTGTAGACACCGAAGGTTTCGAGATGCCATCCCGAGGTCGGTCAGGCAGAGGCTGCATGGGCGTGGGTGGAGGTGCAGCTGAGACTTCTGTGTTAAGTGGCAGTCTGGTTCTGAGCAGCGTGTCTTCAACTTGGCCTGGCATCTCTGAGGATCACCCGAAGGCCTTTTTGAGAATTTTGATTTCTGGGTGCCCATCTCTGATCTGGTGAATAAAAATCTCCAGCAGGGAGATCAGAAGCTATCTTTTTTTAAGTTCTTCAGGTGGTTCTAATGGGCAGGCAGGTGGAATGATAATAGGCTAAGGTAACTCCTAGAGCTCGTTCATTGATTCTGTGTGAGAGAGGATAAGTTATGATATCTTGGCAGCTCAGCCATCCAGGAGAGCCATCCACCCTTCACCTGGCCTTTCTTCCTTCAGAAGAATCCCCACAAGCTGGAAAGGAACTGAGCGTGAAACTGCCTTCTTAATGGTATTTATTCATTGTTTTCTTTCCCTTCAAAGAATCTACGGGGACTACTCCAAACATTGACATCAGATCTGCTTTCAAGAGAAGGTAACTTCAAAAGGGGACTCTAGGTAGCTTTTATATAACGTAAAAGTAGATGATTTTCAAAACACACTTTCTCTTCCTCTACCCTCTAGAATTCCAAATGTGACCAACATTTTCACGGTAGTTAAACGTACCATATATTCAAAGCTTAGTATTCTAGAAAAGCCATAGGCTTCAGGCCAGATCAAGTACAATGTACACTGATCATTCTTAAGACTATTCTTGTTGAAGTGAAGCTCCCATTTTGGCAGGTTTCACAGTTGCCTTATAAAAGCACACTTTCAATTATTCTTATGTGGCTTCCTCCTTAATTGCATTATTTCCCAACCGAATGGTCAAAAAATATATGTATGTGAAGGCTCGCATCTTATATAGAACCAGTTAACTGATGTCAGAAAACTTATATGTCTTTTCATCTAGAAATCACTTCTGGAGCTATTAAGTCATGGGCCCAGAAAACCATAATTAAATAGCTATTTACTGAAGTTAGCACTATTTAAATATTGAATTATCTTAAATGAAAGATCACTGAGTTTGCTGGAATAAAAATCACTGTAAAAAGGAAAATATAAATACCTCCTTGATTTGTTTTGCAACTACCAGGGCTGAAAAATCAGGAGGTCAGGGAAGAAAAATGAAAAATTTCTCCTCGTCTGTGTGAAGGGTAACTAGCCCTTTCCTGTCATTATTTTACTCTCTGAACTTGATGCTTCCTAAATATAAACTCCTTAATGAGAGCAAATGTCCTGTTCTTCGTACAACTGAATGCATAGTTTTGTTAAATAAAGTCATCCTGAACTATTATAAAACAATGATTTAGTCTGCTCATAAGAGTCATATTTTCCTCCTAAATTATAAATAAATGAAAATTTTAATTACTTTAAAAAGATATTTAATGTTACCTGACCAGTCAATTGGAATATTTTAAAAAGTCATAACTTTCCAATCCTGTTAGTTTCCTGCCACCTCCCCATGTCCAACAAATGCAGACGTCTGATGCTAAGCTCAAACCACGTACAAGTATATTTTAGGAGAAAGGAAGACAAATTTTGTGCTTTAAAGGAGTAGAAATGTGTTTACTTCAAAAGGTCTGCTCCAAATACCTGCTTTCAAGAAATTTTGAAAACACGTTGAGTTCAATTCGTATGACTTACATGTTATACACACTGTTTTTAAACCTGCAGACTCTTTCCTTAGAAATCATAACTAACATTTATAAAGAGCAGAAAACAAAATCTTCATTAAAAAATTATACATGTAAGTAAATGTGTAGTGCCATTTAAGTGTAAGCTCCAAAACTTCTATTTAGAGTTTATAAGAAATCTAAGGTGGCTGCACACCTAATTCAAGATGCATTTCTCTGTAGGAAAGCGCTTTTAAAAATTCCTAGTATTAGAAGGCTCATCAACAACTCAAAGGCAGATTTTTGAAAAATCCATTTTAAGAGGTGTAACTATTAACAAGAAAATGAAAAGCGTCTAATTATTTCCCTTTAAAACAGAAAGGAATGTGTCTTTTAAAAAGCTCCGCACTACTCCATTTTTATGTTGTCGGTATCATATTATCTGATTCATCTATTGGTGGACACAAAGAGGTTACCTTTGAATATAAGCTCTGCACTTATATATTTGACACTGGTATACTTCGTCCTCCAAGCCAATCTCTGTTTGACATGAGAGACAGAGATCAGCAAAAGTCCTTTGCTTTTTACACAGGTATGTTTCTAGATGCCCCCAACTTGCAAAAACAAAGTACTTTGTGTTGTTTGGCTTAAGTGCATTTGTGTTACATCATCTTAACACAAATCCAAGCTGTTTTATATATGCAATCTACAGAAATGTGTCTTCTGAAATCGTAGAGTAACACAAGCTCCTCATGTTAACTTTTCCACAAGTACACACTCCAGAAATTTTAAATGTCACTTGTGTGAAAAGAAATAGTTTGTGTTGATTCAGTCCCATGACTCGTGTGCTGATACAAAATTGCATATACGTTATATGTAGAGTGTTTGGGGGAAACCGTTGTGTATGTGTCTCAGCATTAAACCCAGATTTGCTTTTCTTTTGTTAATGACAGTGGAGAAGGTCAAGAGGATGCAGGAGAACTTGACTTTAGTGGTCTCCTGAAACGTAGGTGAGAACCAAGTGATGGAGTGAGGAGCTATGGTCTGGAAATCTTTTAGATACCCACTCAGAGAAGTCCAGTTTAAAGTAGATGTGTTTCAAAGAATTTCTTACATCTTAAAATGTGTTTTGCTAATAGAATATAACAGAGTTGACTAAGAAAGAGAAACAACCGCATACTAACCTGTTTAAAATTTTCTTCTTAAATGTTTTATGAGTCTGCATATTTTCTTGGGGGATGAAGAAATTGAAAACTGAGACAAAAGACTTGAATACCTAAAAACCTCTACTTTCTCTCATTTCAGTCATGATTCTTTGTGTTGATTGAATGAATAAAGCCTCCATTCTCCTGAAAAATCAGTTTCACAATTTTGGTAGATGTCTCTGCAGATATACAGGGGTCCAGCAGAAGTAAGGCCTGATAGAGTGTGGTTGGTAGGTTAATAATATGGGTACGATAATTTATAGTTTGAATTTGAACATTTCACCGAAAACGTCATATAGTGTGCTTGAGTGTGATATTGTTATGTTACAGAATTACATGCTTATGGTTTTGTAATAAAATATTTTATAATAAAAGGGGCTTATTTGTGCTGGACCCTGTGTTTTAAAGGCAGACTTACTTTCATGTAGCATTTATGATTTACTATATTTCATCAAATCTAAGATACTATTCATTTCAAGGTATACTGTATTTTATAATCACTGAGCAATAAAAATTGCTCTAAATAGATTATTATTACAAATTATTGATTATAAGATATGTCCTTCTTTCAGAGATGTTTAAAATGTCAATAAAGATATGCATTTTAGAAGAGATAAACTATGGTAGCAAAATGGAAATATTTAGTATTATCACTCATACCCTTTAACAATGTTCTTTCTTGCAATAAAGTTTCTATAATTTTATTACAAATGTTTAGGATATAATCATTTCATAGAATTTCTATCCATATAGTTGCATACATATAATTACATCATGTGTGATTTTATATTTGTTACATATAAATTAAGCATATCCAGATATTTAGCACAAAAACAACAAAAAGAAAATGATTTTTGCTGGGATTGTGTTTATCTAGTAAATCTGTGAATAAACAGTAAAACTACAATTCTAAATTGATGATATATAATATTGATATCAATTTTCATTTAACTTCTCAGGTTCACTTTTTATTCCTTTTGGTGTTTGCTATGGCTATTAAAGAAACATAAGTATAAATTTGCTTGACATCAAATTACAAGTAGAACTAACTGGGCTTGTGGTTATTCTCAGTTTATTTAGATGCTGTAATTCAAGTTTCAGTGAATGAAAAACTCACCCAGCTCACATTTAGGCTGATAGCAGAAATATTAATAGGTGTGATTTATTAATTGCCATTGGACAGTACCCAATCGATAGACCTTGGCAATATCAAATCATCTTTCCTCCTTTAGATACTTCAAACAATCATTAGTCTCAATAATATTTCTTAATTCCTCAAATATATTTAAAGCAATAGTATATGAGGTGGCCCTAAGCGAACCTCACTCTTCCTCATTCTACAGGTGAGAAACTGGAGACCAGAAATGTTGAGTGACTTGCCCCGAGTCACACAACTAGTCAGAGGCAGAGCAGTGGCCTAATTCCCAGTTTCCCTTTCCCGAGGTAGCTTACCTCCTGTGGCTGCATATAAGAAATACCACTCAGAATCAGCCTCAGATATTGATGCTTCAACTTATAACACAAATTGACACTTTAAGAAAATAAGAATTTTTTTCCCTGCAATCATTCACTTAATAAAGAAAATACTAAATGTTGTGTATGTGTACAATATAAAGCTACAGGTAATGTGAGGAAAAGAAATAGAGCGTCTTCCAGTGCTTGTCATACAGAAAGGAATGAACACATATTTGTGGGACGGAAACAATAGTGGTAAAAACATGAATTCGAGTCTCAACTTTACCATTTGCAAATTATATGACTTTGCTCAAATTATATGTTCCTCTCTGAGACTTGGTTTTCATATCTATAAATGTGGAGAATAAAATCTACTTAATAGAATTATTGTGAGAATTAAATGTAAAAGGCATGGCTCACAGCAGGTGTCAAATATTCACTGCCACCAAAAGTGTGGCATTTTCCCTTAAGGAGTTCATATTCGTAAAGAAACAAAATACACCCATACATGCATCAATCAATCAGTCAATCAAAATGTGGTACAGTAAATCATTAAATGCCATACTCTGATAAAAAATGTAAGAGAGGTAGGTGGGGCCAGGGAGAGTGGAGGGGGGAAATGGAGACAACTGTATTTTAACAGCAATAAAAAAAAAAGGTAAAAGAAAGAAAAAAGAATAGACTAGCTCTACCAGTAGTTTGCAGAGTAAAACAAATCATTTATTTAATGGTGAAAATGACTAAAGAAAAATATTACTAGAAAACATAGGCAGCCAACATGTCTCCTGTTCTCATTTTCTTTATATCCCCTAATTATCATTTTGACTCATAACTAGGTTGTTGTTAACATAAGACTATACTCATTTAATATTCTATACTAACCCACCAATATAACTAGAAATCATTGTGTTTTCCTACTAATTTGTGAATTGCATATGTTTTCATTGTGGTAATGACACGTGGCTAGCATTTCCACTCCCTAAGAATCCATGGCAAAACCCCTATCTGAATAAATATCACTACAACCAACATCTGCACACCACAAAAGATATTGCAAACAGATGTTAACTAAATCTTAGTAAATCTTTTGGGCAGCATCTTGTTACGTGATTTGACCTATATAAGGACTTGAAAGTTTTATTCTACATAAAATTTTTATAACTTTTTGGCACTTTGTCAAGTTATAGAAATTTTGATGTAGATGAGAATACTTTGAATGTTATATAGGTCAATGTCAATGCTTGGAAGGAATCAGAAGTGCCTTTAGAAATTAGAATTTTTCTCCTCACTATAAATTAGTGTAGCCATGCAGTTGGGTGGGACCATCTGCAGCCAGATATGTTAAGAGAAGATAATGTTCTGGGTGAGTTAAAGAAATGCTGCAGTTGGGAGCCTTGATCTCACATTCCAGTGCAAAATGAGGAATACTTCAGTCTTGCAATTTGGGATCCAGTTAAGTGACGGAGAGAAAAGGAAGGAATAGGCAAGATGTCATCATTGTTCATACACAAAATCTGATGAAATTAAGCATGTGGTAGAGTGAGGTATATTTTGGTGTTTTAATGAAAAAATGGCAAGGATGATCAGTTTTATGAATCTACCAACAAAAGTTGTAAAATCTCACTGAAAATGATCTTTATTCCTGGCTTCCATCATATAAACAGTCACCTCATAGATCTAGTTATGTCTCAGAATTTGCCTTGTGCGTCTTTTTAGCTATTTCAATCTAGTTCAGAATCTTTAAATCCTGTTACCAGGGTCAGGAGGATACTCGAATGTGTATGTGTCTAATTCTTATTGGCTGAAATACAAATTTAAAACAATGTATTATGGCATAATATGACAGTTTAGGGACTTATATTATAAGGCCGGAATGTGACAAAAATAGAGCATTAAAAAGTGGATTGAGGAAATGCCCATAGAGAATGTATATCTATGTACATATATACACATTTTAATTGCAATTCTCCAAGACTTCCTACAAAATATTTTCAAAAACATATTTGAAATTTAGACTGCTTTCAGGCAGTAGATTTAGTTGATCTGGCAAACAATTACCAACATTCCAGCTTCAGCACAGTTTTCTCAAGCATTTTAATTTCTGCATGTTAATAGAGGGTGTTGTTATTTCAGTGAGATGAAGATAATAATTGTGTCTTGGGTTTCTTCCTTTTTTATTGGGGTGACACTGGTGTGCAATTCCACAGCACCTCATCTGTATGCTGCATTGTGTGTTCGCCGCCCCAAGTCAAGTCTCTATCCAGTGTCTTGAGTTTTTAAGAGGCACGTTTTTCAAATGGTGTTGCCCGGAGCTTTCCACAAAGGTTGCTGATGGACCGGTGACCTCTCACGTCCTTCCCCTTCCCAGGTTAGCCTCAGCATCCTCTGCCCCTGGGCAAAAACACTTACATGACAATGGAAATAAGATACGCAGAAGTCATCCTTCCCCAATATTACCCTAAACTCTATGTGAATATTTATATTCTCCTCCCCCTCCCCATGATTGCAATCCAGCATTTCCTCAAGAAACTGAAACAGGTGTAATTCATGTGACAATGCAAACATATGTAATCCATCATTTGCTAACACAATAGCATGAATCTGTTTTCACAATGATGTTTAAGATGTGTTGACCAGTTTTCCTGGACAATTATATCCAAACCAGCCTTATTCACAGTAAGTAGTCACTGTAACATTTCCAAATTAATCTGATAAAAACAGTCAATTAAGCTTAAAAAAAATCAGGACTATTTAGCCAGTGAAGGAAATCAATTTAAATTGTATTTGCATTTTACACAAAGGATCTTTTCCTAAGGAGTACTTATTCCTGAGTTTTTGTTTCATTTTTTGGTTTTAAAATAAGGGCAGACAAGTGTACTTTAAATCTTATATATTTTAAGCTACATATGTTCTTTACGTGTTCTGTATGTTCTCAGTGATCAAAATTTTGGGTCACAGTTTTGGTAATTACAGCAAGAAGCTACTATCCCCTTGTTCATACTGCCCTTAAACATTTGCTTTAAAATTTAGCATGTATATCTTTATGACTATACCAAACCTGCTCCCTAAAATTTTTGAAACAGTACTTTTCAAAACAGTAGTTTTGAAACAAAAAACTGGCTTCACTCTCCTTTTCCCCTGACAATTTAGAAAAAAACAATTCTTTTAAAAAGCATATGTATCCACAAAAATCACATGAAAAACCAACCAACCAAAAACCCTTTGTGGCAGTTTTAAACATTTTTGCATAAAAACAGCCCCAAATGGTTAACATACACATTTACTAATATGGTAAGAAACACGCTATTTGCAAAATCCAAAGATGTGTGTACTGTTTGTGTACTGTCTCCACCTAGATAGATAGGCAATGTACACCAGTGAAGGTAGAGAGACTTGTTCTTTCATTGACCAATATTCCAAACTTCTAGTTCTTAATCTACTTTTCAAAGCTTTTTCCGTATCGATATCCTAGATAAAAACTGATCTTAAGTTCCTCAAAATCTCACCTTCTAGCCTTTCAAGTTGACGATAAGTAAAAATATCTTAGGCTAGTTCCCAGCAGCCGCCACTCCCTTTTATGTTGTGCTTTTCACCAGGAAAACGAGGGTTAATATAAGTGCACGTATCTGATCTTTAACTACCTGGAAGCTTCCCTGAGACTTCAAGCAAAGCCAATAGATTTTCCTCTCAGTTTATGTACTCAGACACTAAACAAAGCGTGCAACGCTGAACTGAAAATGCATACAGTCCCACGACCTTCCCGGTCTTTAAGGGCCAGTGGGCGGCTGCTAAACTAGGCAATGGTTCTCCCCGGTTAGGGAGGTGAAGCAGCAGGAGGAAGAACCTGAGATAGACGTGTGGGAGCTGCTGAAAAATGCGAACCCCAACGAGTACGAGAAGATCGCCTTCCAGTACGGCATTACTGACCTGCGCGGCATGCTCAAGCGGCTCAAGCGCATGCGCAGGGTGGAGAAAAAGAGCGCAGGTGAGTCCGCCTGGAGGGAGTGGCCACGGGGGTAGCGCCCTGTACTCCAGAAAGACGGAGGCGGTGAAACCCTGCCGGTGATCCTTCCTCTACTGTCCTTCTTTTGGGGTGGGATTTGCAGGAGTTTCGCTTCTCTCGGTTATCTTTGACTTTAAGAGAAATAGTTCACTGCCTCGCACAGCACTGAAGGTTTAAGATAAGAGAAGAATTACATTACAGTACTCCCACATACGGCATATAATGGAATATTGAACATTCCCGTTGTCACTGATGATATCTCAGTGACCCCCTTCTTCAGGCTCCGCATATCCCTCATTCTTGAATGCTTGACTCCTTTCTCTTTATTTTACCATCATACTCTTGCACCCATTTTGATGTGGCATGGGGAATTCACTTCTCACACAAAATAAGGTTATCAAAGTGTTTTGTGAAATAGCCATGCTGCTCCCTGGGGATCTAAAATGGATGCAGTTGGTTGAGATTTTAAATACCTTTGAAAAAAAATACTTCAAGATGTTGACACTGAAAAAAACAACACCCTACATTTTAAATTGACTACTAGCTCTTGAAAGTTTCCTCTACTTGGTCATTGTCAGTTATGGTTTTATGACACATTAGGTTAACACATCAATCCTACTATTGTTTTTTGTTTGTTAATGTTCAAGTAGAATTTAAAGAATCTCACCTCCTCGTTTTAAAAATCTGCCCTTTATTTCTAAACCTCCCTGTAAATTGGTTGAGAAATAGCCCCAGAGAAATACAGAAGTGGTTTGTTTTTCAGCTATTTTCAAACTCCAATATCTCAGACTCCTGAAGTTCTATTTCTGGCAGGTGTCTGAGACTGAGTCACAGACATGTGAATTCTAAAGTGTAGAGCCAAATGACGTCTCTTTCCCCAGCACCCGTCTTTCTTATTCTTATCACTTAGTTCTGAATCGATGTCTTGAGGTGTGTGATAGATAACTTTTTTTAAGCTAGTATTTATTTTAACTTGTTAAAATGTGAGGACATGCACTTGTTTAAGCAGTAGTATAATAAAGTTGGAATGATGAACTGCAAGCATGACAGCTTCGTGAGGCATTCCATACTTGTAGGTGTTTTACAAGCTGTCTAAATGAGAATTATCTTTAAAATCAGAAAAAAAAATAAAATTAAAAAAGTTAAGTATCTTTGTTTAGAACCTTTCAAAGGCCACTATGTTCTATGTTATTTAAAATATTTTGAAATCCTGAGTGTGTGTGTGTGTGTGTATATTTTTTTTAAACGTACCACTATTTGGGTAAAGTAGCCACAATACAAACATATCTGATGAGCCTATTTCAATCAGTTGAAGTCATTCAATTTAATCTTATGAGTCACTGAATTTAGCTTATAAATTCTATGATTAAAAAATTATCTGTGACATAGAAGACATAAAAAGGTAATGCCAATAATCCTGACAGTAATTATGCTAGGAGGATAAGAATGTTCTTCAAATTTAATTTCATCTGGTTGCTTTACATTACACATTCCCTGAAGAATTAGGACAATAATTTTTAAAGCCTCTTCAATAATTCTTTTCTTCCATTTCTCCCCTAAACATGTGTATTCTCTTTTAATTTTTTAACCATTTTATTGTACATAAAATGACACAGATTCTAAAATAGAAAGGATAATTTGGAAGGTTTCTAATTTTTTTATTCTCAGTCTCAATTTTTCATTTTGTTTTAGGTTCTCATACATACATTGACTATTTAATAGCATATGTAAATGCATATTAACATAGTTTTGCTTCTCTCTACTAGCGTTTGCGAAAATTCTTGATCCTGCATATCAGATTGATAAAGGAGGCAGGGTCAGGTTTGTTGTGGAACTGGCAGATCCAAAGTTGGAGGTGAAATGGTATAAAAATGGTCAAGAAATTCGACCCAGTACAAAGTAAGTGGGCTTTGCAGATAATCAGTGATAACTATATGAACTCAAACAGTAGTTTGACTTAATTTTCTATGAATAAAAGAACTTTTTAGTTAAACCTTTATAATGCAAAATCACATGGAGAGAGTAAAAGCTTTTTATGTATTTTGGAGCCATTAAAATAATAGCACTATATAAATTAACCTTTGTTTTATATTTTAATTATATATGAACTATTTCAGGTGATTCTCAATTATGGTTTTGTGTCACTATAGGTTATATGTGATTATTTCAGAGCATTACTGGACTTCTCTCAATTTTTTAGAATAAAATTTTGAAAAATTTTAAAATACATGTTTGCCATACTAGCTGAAAGTCACACTATAGTTAGGTAACTTCTGTTTTCCAGAGTAGCACCTAAAGCCTGCATTTCATTATTGCTTGGCTCTCTCCCAAATGAAGGAGCAAGGCTAATCCCTGATGCCTGATGGTATCGCTAGTCTCCTGTGAGACTGCTTTACAGAGACCCTTCTCAGCCTGAGAGATTTTCAGCGGCAGTATATGTTATTAAGTTAACAGGGGCCATGTGAACATTTATAAAAGACTTAAATCCTGAAAACCTGTCACTCTGTAGTGCAATTAGGTGGCTTCCAATTTCTAAATGTGGTCATGCCTACAGAGTGACTTTGCGATAATAATGTTTGTACCTGGTAAAAATCTCTTGAAGGTGGCCTGAATTTACCAAAAACATAATTTTACTTGATTATCTTTATCTAGAAAATATTTGGTGTTTTGTTCTAAAAATCTTCAACTGGAGAATTTTGCAAATGAAATCTTTTTCTGTAGCCTATTATAATGCCCTGTTACAACCATCTATAATCCAAGTCACAAATAATTAAATTTTGCAAACTTCTTGAGTTTTAGTTTTTTTATTCCAAATACCCAATTTCTTTCTTAGTGATGGTAACTGTGATATGATAACACTAGTTCTTACACTCATTTAAGAGAATATCACGTTCTGTAGAATTACTGTCTATATTAATGATTAAGTTCATATTACTGCTTAAATTGTATAATCATTTGTTTACCTCCAAAAAATCTGTGTCCCTGGGCTAGGCAAGGAGTGGAATCAATGAATAAGATCAAGCCTCAGTCCCTCTACAAAGTAGATAAATTGATCATTAAAAAAAAATGTACAGTGGTATCTCATTGTGGTTTTAAGTTGCATCTCTCTGACGGCTAGTGATGCTGAGCATCCTTTCACATGTCTCCGGGCCCTGTGTATGTCCTCCTTGGAGAAGCGCCTGTTCAGGTCCTTTGCTCATTTCTTAATTGGGTTGTTTGCCTTCCTCATGTGGAGTTGTTTTGAGTGCTTTATATATTTTGGAGATCAAACTCTTCTCCAATGAACCTAATCAACAAAACAAACAAAGAAGCAAAATATAACCAACAATATTGAAATAAAAAACAAACTGACAGTAACCAGAGGAGGGAGGGAAAGGATCATCAAGGAACCTGCATAAAGGACCCATCGACAAAGACAAATGAGGGAAGGATTGAGGTGGGAGGTGGGGAGGGGTGGGGCTGGGGAAAGTGGTGGTGGGAAAATGTTGACGTGGGGATGATGGGATGGGGTGCCCAGGGATGGGAGGGGATAAGGGGAAGAAAAAAATAAGACAACCATAGTAGCAGTCAATAAAATATACATAAATAAATAAATAAATAAAGCTTCCACACACAAAAAGTAATCATTAACCTGAAGTTGGAATGTATCTTTTTCATCGATGTTTTCATGTTTCATAAGAATATACACAAATGCATAATATAAGTTTATTTGTGACATGTAACTATAAATTGTGTTATGTATTATATAGTATAGTGTGAAATGTATTATAGTATAGGGTAATATAGGATCATTTGGAATGTTTCTTAAATTTAATTAAAATGAATTATTTTATGCATATTATGTCTTAAGTCAATGTTTCATTTTCTAAAGTTCTAAATTCATCTGTGGTAATGCATGTACGTCTGGTTCTGGTTCATTCACTTTAACTGCTGTATAATATTGGGTTGACCGAAAGGTTTGTTTGTTTGTTTCTGTCAAATAAAAGATACATTTTTAATTTTTACTAAAAAAAAATGTACAGAGTTGACAAATCTCTGACAACCTCAGCCAACTCTATATTCCAAAAATGGGTTAAAAAATTAAATAGAAAATATGTGAGGACTGATATACATTTGAAATAAAACCTTTATATAAAAGAAAAGAATAACTGAAGTTAAATATTATGTGTAACTATGTGTGTGAATTACATTATGTATTATAAAGATAAAAATTAGTTTCATGTTTGATGTTCATTAAACTATGTAAGATATGCTACATAAATGACAGATCAAAATTATAGCCCTGTCTTTCAAGCATTACCAAATTATAAGCAAATTTTCTGGCAATAAAAAAATAAAATCAAGTTAATGGACTCTGTTTATCTTCCTCCTATTTAAAATAGATACATCTTTGAACATAAAGGATGTGAGAGGATCATGTTTATCAATAACTGTGCGCTAACAGATGATTCGGAGTATTATGTGACAGCTGGTGATGAGAAATGTTCCACTGAGCTCTTCGTGAGAGGTAAAGTGAAATCCCTGACTGCAGCCATCAAGAGCTGATGGCTGTCCATCTCCCAGGGGTACTAATTAAGATGAAAGTGATGAGGTGGGCGCTTGGCTCCAGAGCAGAGCTAGCAGCAACTCGAGATGGGTTACTTTGGAGGCTCAACTGGCTCTGCATTGCACATTAATGCTGGCAGCTCATGGGTATCCTAATTAATCTTCAGGTTTGTTGAAGACTAGAAAAGCCAAGGGGAACAAAAAAACTGCTGAGTAAAACAACCTGGAAGTTTTGACTCAAGCAAGCAGTATTTTACAATATAAGTGCTCTAGCTATAACTTCTGAAACCCAGTGAAGTCTACAGAATAATCCTCATCTCACATACTCAGCTGAGCACAAATAGCTTTCTCTTGAAACTCATTTAATAACTAAAGGAGCATCAGTGGTTGGCTCTGAGGACTCTAAAGACTATCATTTACCTAGACATTGTGGAAAGAGCCAGAGAATGTCAGTGAAGCCAGGAATTACTCTTTCTTTCTTTCTTCCTCTCCTTCCCCTCCCTTCCTCCCCCTTCTTTCCTTCTTTCCTTCCTTCCTTCCTTCCTTCCTTCCTTCCTTCCTTCCTTCCTTCCTTCCTTCCTTCCTTCCTTCCTCTTCTTTCTCTTCTTTCCTTTTGTGAGGCCCACTGATTAATACAACTCTGCAATCTCCATCATCCATCTAGAACCAGAATCAAAGAGTTTTAGTCTAAAAGGTTCTTTTTCACCATAAGTGACGACAACCTGGCATCTTATTTGCCTTCCCCTCCAAAATATGATGTTTGATACATTTTATCTGCTCTCTAGAACAATAATTTATTTGATCTGAAAAGTTCCGAGAAAACTAGGAAAATTTCCCCAGGGTTGTCAGCTATTTATTTTGCCAAGAAAAGTCATAAAGCCCCCACCTGCTCTCTACCACCGTCTAACCATAGCTCTGTGATATGATACTTTCTCACTGTTGGTTTTAAATCTGTGAAGAAATTTGGGGTTGTGAGGCAGGTTTTGGACATTTAATGATTCCGATTCCCTCTTTTGTCACACTAGAGCCTCCAATTATGGTGACCAAACAGCTGGAAGACACAAATGCTTACTGTGGGGAGAAGGTGGAATTAGAATGTGAGGTGTCTGAAGATGATGCCAATGTAAAATGGTAAATAGCTTTTCTGAGGTCTGTTCATTTTTAATAGGCACACACAAGAAGTACCTTCGTAGTTTGGAGAATAGGAAATTGGTTTTACAGATATGAAAAGAATCTCAATCTCATTTGTGTTAGTAGAAATGGGAATTAAAACCATACTAAGATACTGGTTTTTCTTTTAAACCTAGGTACTGAAAAAGATCTGGAAATCTGTATTGGTATGGATGTAGGGCAGAAGGCGCATACTAATCATAAATGGATGGCTCAAAGTTGCCCAGGTCTCTTTAACCCCAAAGCCCATCGATGTTCCTCACCCCTACACCATGCTTTCTCTCACTATACCATGCTGGCAGCTTACATGGGAAAATATGCTTTTCCCCCCATTTTATTCCTAGTTATTTTATTGTTATAGTACCTCAGAAAAATATTTTAGACTGAAAATCACAAATTTAAAAAATAAAAACCAACTTTTTTTGTCAATGGGAAGTGTTTTCTCAAGTTCTCTTTGAGCCACTTCAAAATAAAGACTAAAAGGTCCAGAATCCTAAATTGAAATATTTTGTTGAGAAGTATAGTAAATTACACAGCTGGAATCTGTAGTAATTGGTACAGAGTAGATTGTTCATTCTAATCTAGAATCATAGCCCTCTTTAAAATGTATTCAAGTGTTATTTTCACCATTGTATGTCAAAACCTCAAACATGGGGGACATCCACTCTGAGCAAGTTCATCTGATTGATCTTGAGTGGAAAGAGGGGGCTTATGTTCTTTTAATGTAGTTTTTCAGACATTTGTTATATATTAATTCATTGATAGATTGATTTATAGATTCTTTAATTAAGTAAATAGTTCTTGAGTGTCTGGGACCTGCCAGACACTCTGTATGACACTGGGATATGGGAAAAACAAGACCAATAAGGTCCTTCTCCTGAAGGGTCATTTATCAAAATTTTTTAATAATCTGTTTTAACCCAGGTTTAAGAATGGCGAGGAGATCATCCCTGGTCCAAAATCAAGATACAGAGTTAAAGTTGAGGGCAAGAAACACGTTTTGATCATAGAAGGGGCAACCAAGGCTGATAGTGCAGAATATTCTGTAATGACAACAGGAGGACAATCATCTGCTAAACTTTCTGTTGGCTGTAAGTAAGACTTCTTTGGATGTCTTCCATGTTGGCTTGCTCATGGTTGCGTTTGTTAATTCAGTTGCAATCTATTTGATTTTTACTTGTGGCAATTTTAAATATGTAAAATTAAATTCCATTCTAGCTGAGTGTCTATGTCATATCAGTCAGGGTCTCTGAGAAAAGAACCCATGGTTAAAAAATATTTTAATCACCATATCATATAAATAGATGATAAATACTTGGATATGATATCAAATCTTTATAACATTTGCTTAACTTATAGGTGAACTTGCTATCTATTCATTAAACAAACACTCAAGATTCTGCAATTACATTTGGGGTGAGAAGTTACTGAACTAACAGGCCTCAACTGAGAACATTGTAAGAGCTCATTTGCTAATATGCTTCAGAGGCATGAGAGAATTAATGTATTTTCCCACATGCCCACAATGTGTAGTCAGTTCTCAGTGGCAGTGTCTGTCCCTTTCAGTTAACCATGAAATTAAAATAACAAATATCAAAAAAGACCGATAATATACTGAGCAGAAATCCTGCTTCTTTACTTTCTCTCTGAGTCCAGTTGCAATTTATATGATCACTGAAATTTTCAGAAGTAATTTCAATGCACTCCTATGTTTCATGGAAAGTGGGCAATTTTAGTTTAATATCAAAAGGGCTTTTTAAATTTTAAAACAACTTTAATAGTTTATCTTTATTGTATTTTTTCCATTACCATTTATCTCCCTTATACTCTCTTCCACCTCCACCCCCCGCTTACAATCACTACACTGTTGCCTGTGTCCATGAGTTCTTTTTCTTTTCAAAAAATGTTTTTTTAATCCTAGGCAGATCCTTATCTGATATTTGTATCCACTTAAGGCAATTATTTGATTCAATGTCTCTAATAACATTAACAGTTTTAAAAAAAGCAATTACAGTCAGTTCTGCTATAATGCAACATATGCGGTTCTAAAAACCACTGTGATATCCAAAGTCATGCAATAAAAACCAAAGGACTGGTGGAAAAAATAAGGTTACAGGCACAACACTCAAAAATTTTGTCAGCAACACATTAAAAGAAAAGAAAAGACCCTAACAAAAACCGTTAGCAGAGTTTTACACATGTTAAGTGGTTAATAAACAGTACAATGTATATGACACTCTGCCTTTAAAAAGACCTGAAATTTGGTTATGGAAGTGGTGTCAGTAGCTTTGCAGCATGTGAACTATTGTGAAGTGGTGGACAGGGGTCATCTGGAATTGGGTAGATAGTGTTAATCTCAGCTGTGCATGAGTGTGTGGCTCATATCCCATGGCTGAACCGAGGTGACCAGTAGCTGTTTGAGGGGTGTGTGTATGTGTGTGAGGTGCAGTCCCTACCGGTCCGGTTCAGCTGGGTGCAGTTTTCTGGATCCACCTAATCTTTGTCATGAATGAAACTGTATGTAATCAAACAGAAAATTTGTGTTTCTCTCCAATTTGTCCTCCAGTATATCGATGGCATTGGAACAAACTCTCACTTTCAAAACAAGCATTAGTAGCAAAACTGCCTGTACTGTTGCAAAATGACACCATCTTGGCCTGTCTAGATTGGGTCTGGCCCTCATAACTGTTTATTATTTTGTTCCCGTAGTGAAACCTCTGAAGATATTGACACCTCTCACTGATCTGACTGTAAAACTTGGAAAAGAAATATGCTTGAAGTGTGAAATCTCTGAAAATGTAACAGGAAAATGGACTAAAAATGGGCTGCCTGTTCAGGAGAGTGACCGTCTAAAGGTTGTACACAAAGGAAGGTAAGCAAGCTGGGAGACCCCTAAGTGAGGGCTGGTTCCCATTTCACTTCCTCCACTTCGTAAATTACATATTTGGCAAGGATATTTGAAGAGCAGTCATAGGGAAAAGATCTATTTCTGACTCATTGCTTTCAAATAGCAAGAGCGTGTGACTTCTCTGTTGTACATCATGTCCTACCTGTCATCTTGGATCTGAACCTTACAGCATGGTGCTTTATCTGTTCAGAACCCACTGACTGATTCTTTCCTATCTAAACATGAGGTTAGAAGAATGATAGTGAATTCTAGCTGAGGAACTGGTCAAACTGGATTAACTATCCCTAGCCAATAAGTGTCACATGACCTTTCCATAATTTGACGGGAGGGGGAGGGGGCATAATATACTAGAGTCTAGCAAAGATCTAGGGCATGAATTCTCACATTTAGATCCATGGATTCTAAAGAGATCATGAATGAACTTCAGCGGCTCTCATAAACCCTTTGAAATTGTAAATCTGTGTATACAAAAATACTTGCTTTTCTCTAGTGAGAAGAGCCCTAGTGTCCACCAGGTTTTCACTGGTTCATGACCTCAATAGTTAAGAAGTATTAATCTAAGGTTTGGTATATAAGCCAAAGTCAAGGTTTTTCTTAATAATTTCTTGAATCTTAAAGCATGACATTAGTGAGACATTTTCTTTTAACCTTTTTAATGCTATGAGATAAAAAAAAAAAAGAGACTCTTGCCTAAAAACTAAGTTGTATTTGTGAAGATAATTCCACATAGTCTAAAATAAATATTTAATATGGACCAATAAGTAGGACAATTAGGACTTCACATTATTTTTTCTCTCTCCAGGCTGCATGAAACAAGTTAATCAGATAAAAGCCAGGCGTCTTCCCAGTTTGGGTCATATACAATGTAAATCTTTGTGAAGCCTTAGAAATACATTTTTCTTGTTTCCTTAGAATCCACAAATTAGTGATAGACAGTGCTCTCATTGAGGATGAGGGTGATTATGTATTTGCACCAGATGCCTACACTGTTACTTTGCCTGCCAAAGTTCATGTTATTGGTGAGTAGATAAAAGAAATCTTTGCAGAGTTCTTTTCTTTTCTTTTTGTTTTTGTTTACCTTGCAATTGTAACATATTCAAAACTATGCTATGTTCAAATTAAAAAAACACATAACTGTTACTAATCCTCATCATAATAATTGATTCTGAAGAAGTGTTACAATGAAGTAGTTTTGCAAGGTGCCAGGTACCATGTACATTGATTACCTCCTCCTACAATTGTTTTTTCTTTTGGCCAGATAAAATATTGGTTACTAAAAATGTTTAGCACTAGCAAAGTATTAGCCCAGATATTCACATGGGAAAAACTGTCTGATAACAAAGGCTATGTTTGATATTCCAGATCCTCCTAAAATCAACCTGGATGGTCTTGATGCTGACAATACAGTGACAGTAATTGCAGGAAACAAACTTCGTCTTGAGATTCCTATCAGTGGAGAGCCTCCTCCAAAAGTCATCTGGAGCAGAGCAGATAAGGTTTGTTCTACACACACACACACATACACACACGCACTGCCCACCCCACTTCCTGCCCTCCATTGGTCAATAGTATCAACTGAAAGAGGAGGCAAATAAATGTACAAGGATACAGCAACAATGTAATTATTTTGACAAAGAAAGATCACCAATTTTCAGGCAAATGTAATAATCATTCATTTACTTTTCATAGTTTTGACCACCTACTATGTGACCAAGCATGTCTTTTATGTACAGTGAACAGCAGTCCATCTTTCTTTCTAAGGAAGGTCAGGGAGGAAAAGAAAGAGACACTGAATTATTAAATAAATAGGTGGACATAATTGTTTTGCATAGTATAATAATAAGTGCTATGAAGATAAAAAAAGGCTAATATGATTAGCAAGTGACTATGTGGTGAATGACAGTAGTCTCTCTGAATGACAACAAGACATCAATTACGTGAAGATCAAAGAAGAGAGGTTTCCAGGTGAAGTCAATGCAACTGCAAAGGACAAGGGGAGAGAATGAGCTTGACGTGTTGGAGGAATAAAAAGAAAGCCAGCGTGACTGAGGCAGAGCGAGGAAGAGAATAATATGGTTGGAGTAGTAAACTAGTGCCAGCTTATATGTGACCTTATGGCTTTCTGTTTAAAATGTTTTACAGGCAGAAAAAGTATTCCGCATGGTTCTATTATTATGAATACATGGCATTATAGATTTGTCAAAACCCATAGAATATACAACACCAAGAGTGAGCCCTAATGTAAACTATGGACTTTAAGTGATAATAATGCATTAAATAGATTCATCAGTTATAACAAATGTACTTCTATGACATGGAATATCAATAGTGGAGGAGGTTGTGTTTATGTGGGGACAGGGGTTATATGAGAACTCTCTGTACTTTCTGTTCAATTTTGCAGTGAACCTAAATCTGTTCTAAAACTAATTTATTAATAACAATCATCATCAACATCATCATCAAAGAGTTGGAGAGTGTTTCCTCCTTTTCTATTTTCTTGAGGAAAGAAAAGGTATCATTGAGCTATGGACAACCTCAAGCAGTCACATATAAGTACAACTGGATCCTCAAAAGAAGGAGTCAGAAAAATATTTGAAGAAATAGTGGTCAAAATACTATAAATACAGATATAAGAAGTTCAATAAAAACCAAGCACTAAGAACATTAAGAAAATGACACCAAGGCTCATCATAATTAAATTGTTCTAAACTTGTGAGTAAGAAAAAATCTTAAAAGTAGGCAGAGAAAAAAACCACCTTTAATACACATGAACAAAGGCAAGGATGACATCAAATTTCCCAGGAAGCAAGGCAAGTGAGAATACAGAACAGCAACACGATTAAAGGAAAAAACTGTCAACCTAGAATTCTATACTCAGCAGAAATACTTTTCAGAAATGAAGGCAAAATAAAATGATTCTCAGATATATAAAATGTGAAAGAAATCATTACCAGCAGTCCTGCACTGTAAGAAATGCTAAAAGAAGTCCTTACATTAGAAGGAAAATGATGCCAGATGAAACATTTTCACAAAGGAACAAAGAGCAACAAAAATGATAACTATGTGGATAAACATAAAAGAGGGTTTTTTTTAATGTTTAAATCTCTTAAAAGATAATTGACTAAAAAGTAATAACAATGCACTGTGTGGCTTATACCATAAGTGCAAGTAAACCTCATGACAATAAAAACATTAGGTCAAGAGCAGAGAAATGGAAGTGTGGATTGTGAGGGGTGAGATGGAGGCATGCTATGGTAAACTTCTTTCGTTTGGTGTACAAGAAATAGCATAATACCATGTAAAGGTAGGCTGTGAAAAGTTAAGGATGTATACTATAAACCCTAAAGGAACTATTAAAATAAAAAAGATTTATAGCTAATAAGCTAACAAAGGGCATTAAATGCAATCACAAAAATATTTAATTAATTCAAAAGAAAGCAGAAAAAGAATCATGAAGAACAGATGGGACAAATAGAAAACAGAAAACGAGACATGGAATTGCAAAGAGAAATATATAAATTAGAGATTTCAGTACTCTTCTCTCAATAGTTCATAGAACAAGAAGACAGGCAATCATTAAGGATGTAGAAGATTTGAAGAATACTATCAACCATCTTGATCTAATTGGCATTTATAGAACACTCCATTGAACAAGCAAAATAGGTATTATTTTAATATGCACATGGGATATTTACCAAGATAGAACATAAAAAAGTTTCAATAAATGTTAAAGGATTCAAGTCATGCAAGTTATGTTCTCTGACTACAATGGAATTGATTAGAAAGAAATAACAGAATGATACCTGGAAAATTTACAAATATTTAGAAATTGAGTAACATTTTTCTAAACAACTCATAGATTAAGGGAAATTAGACAATATTTATGAACACACACACACAAGAATTTGTGAAATGGTGCTAAATCAGTACTGAATAGCCTTCTATCTAGAAAAGAAGTGAAATTTGTAGTTAAAAATTTGTCACAAAGAAAATCCCAAGTCTAGATGGCTTTATTGAAGAGTTCTACCAACATTTAGTAAAGAAATAATACTAATTCCACACAAACTCTTCCAGAAAATTGGAGAAGAGAGGAGCATTTCTCAGCTCACTCTTTAAGGCCCATATTACTCTTAGAGCAAAATCAGAAACATACATTATAAGAAAAGAAAACTATAAATCAATATCACCCATGAATATAGATGAACTGTAATTCTAAACAAAATTTAGCAAATGGAATCCAATAATATATAAAAGTAATAATACATTATGACAAAGTAGAGTTTATCGCCAGGATGCAAAGTTTGGTTTAAGTCCTAGCTGCTGTGGCTCAGTGGATTGAGTGCCGGTGTGAGAACCAAAGGGTTGCTGGTTCGATTCCCAGTCAGGGCACATGCCTAGCTTGTGAGCCAGGTCCACAGTAGGGGGCGTGTGAGAGACAACCACACATTGATGTTTCTTTCCCTCTTTTTCCTTCCCCTTCCCCGCTCTCTAAAAATAAGTAAATAAATAAATAAATCTTTAAGGAAAACATAGTTTACCATATTAATAAACTAATATCTCAATCGACACAAAAACATTTGACAAAATTCAATTTCCTTTCCTAATATCTCTCAGCAAACTGGGAATTGAAAGGAGCGTCCTCAGCATGATAAAAGACATCCATGAAAATCCTGCCATTATCATCCTACTTAATGCTGAAGATTGACTAATGTTCCCCTAAGATCAGGAACAAAAGAGAGATGTCCACTCTCACTGCTCCTCTTCAATGCTCCTCAGTTGGAGGCTCTAGCCAGGACAAACAGGCAGGAGAAAGAAATAAAAGACATCCATGCTGGAAAGAAGAAGTAGAACTGTATATATTTTCAGTTGACATAATTACAGAAGTAGAAAATCTGATGTAACATATAAAATACTAAAACAAGTGGTCAGAGTAGCTTTATTTGTAATATCCAAAAGCTGAAAACAATGCAAATATCCATCAACAGGTGAATGAATAAACAAATTGTAGAATAGTCACACAATGGAATACTAGTCAGCAATAAAAAAGAATGAATCTCAAAATAATTATGCTAAGCGGAAGAAGCTGGACAAAAATAACAAAAAGAGTACTTTTAAAAAGCCAGTGAAAAATCTGTCAATGCCAAATGCTGGCAAGAATATGGAACAATTAAACTCTTATATATCCACCACTGGTGGGAATGCAAATGGTATGTCCACTTGGGAAAACAGTTTGCTAGTTTTTTATAAAGTTAAATATGTACTTAACATACAACTCTACAATGCCATTTCTATGTATTTATCCAAAGGAAATGAAGACATATGCCCACACACAAACTTGTATATGAATATTTATGGCAGCTTTATTTATATTTGTCAAAACATGGAAACAACCCAAAGGTCCAGTTGTACAAATACACAGTTTGTAAATACATAAACAAACTGCATATGAACTATACAACAGAATACTACTCAACAGTAAAAAGAAATGTACTAGTAATACATGCAGCCGCGTGGATAAATCTGAAGAGCATCATGCCAAGTGAAAGAAGACAGATTCAAAAGGCTGCACGCTGTTTCCTGTTACATAGAATTCAGAAAAAGAGAAAACTATAGGGACAGATAACAGACGAGAGATTGCCAGGGATGAGAGTGTGGGGTGAGTGCATGACTGCTAAGGAACATGGGGACACTGTTAAAAGTAATCTGCATCTTGATTGTGGTGATGGTTATATAATCACATAAATTTGTCAAAATTCATAGAACTATATATCTAAAAAGTTTGAATTTTACTCTGTGTAAATTATAGCACAACAAAAAACAAAATAAAATATAGGAAACTGAAGAGGACCTGACTGGTGTGGCTCAGTGGATTGAGTGCCAGCCTGCTAATCAAAGGGTCGCTGGTTTGATTCCCAGTCAGGGCACATGCCTGGGATGCGAGCCAGGTCCCCAGTAGGGGGTGTGTGAGAGGCAACCACACATCGATGTTTCTCTCCCTCTCTCCTTTCCTTCCCCTCTCTCTAAAACATTAAAAATAAAACAAAATGAAAGTCTTTAAAAAAAAAAACTGAAGAGGATAATGTAATGCCACCTTAAATAAATTTTTTTTTCACATTAAGAAAGGAAAGCAAAACACCTTTTTTTATAGTATTAAGATTAGAATTAGGCTAATATGATAAAATTTGTTCTATTGTAACACAGAAAAATTAGAAAACTACTTCAGGTATTCTTACTGTTTCACAATATTTTGTTATTGAAGATTTATGAGTTCTAATCCAGAGACAAAATAGAGTTAACAACAGTTAGTCACAAATTGCTTGATTTCCAAAAGTCACCACAATCATCTGTCACTGTTTTTCCTCTTTGTATCCTGAGTGTTCATTGTCATGTGGAAGATGTAAACTAGGAATCAGAAAAATGTATTGCTGCTTTAAATTCTGGTTTAAGAAAAAAGGAAGGAAAAAAGTGAAGGAGAAGGGAAAGAAGGAGGATTAGAAGGAAAGAAAAGAAATTATAATAGAAAGCTCAACCTCACTGTCTTTACTTTGGGAAAGAAATGTTCACTCTTTCATCTATTGGAAAGGAAAAAATCAATACTCAATAACTTGTATGAAAAATTGACATTGCTGCCTTCAAACCTTTTCAATATTTTTTAAATGTCCAGATATCTAAGAAAATGAAAAAAAAATTATTTTCTGAAATAACTTTAACTATTTCTAATTTTATATGCAAAAAGAATCCTGTCCTAGAATAACACTCTGTACTCATACTTTTAGTTCTCCGTTTTTTTCTTTGGAGGGTTAATGACTGGTGGGTTTTGGAGTCAAATTCCAGTTCTACCACTTTGTAGTCATGTGGCAGGGGCTACAGTTTTCTCATGTGTAAACTGGGATGATAATACCTTTGTCCTCAGAGTTGATGGAGGATTAAACTAAGAATATGTGGTTTAGGCACTGGCACCATGTCCAGGTTAAGTTGTAGGGCCCTCTGGAATAGTCTTTATTATTGTATAGGTCATGCCACATTTTATTTCTTTCCTCCTTAGGCTATTATGGAGGGCAGTGGCCGGATAAGAGCAGAGACTTACCCAGACAGCAGCACTCTGATTATTGATGTAGCTGAAAGGGAAGATTCTGGTGTTTACAACATAAACCTGAAAAATGAAGCTGGAGAAGCACATGCAAGCATCAAGGTTAAAGTTGTGGGTAAGTCCACTGGATCAATAAACTTCCGAAATCAAGTTGACATGTCTAGATCATGAGCAGACCTCAGCTACTGATTCTCTCAACTTTTCCGTGTAGCCAACAAAGAGAAATACAGTATAGCTGTATTTTATAAATCATCGTCTTTCTTTTTCTACCTTTGCCACTTCTTTGTTTTTCTTTCTCTTTCTCTTTCCTTTCTCTTTTTTGTTGTGTGGAGGACATATTATAGGAATGAGTAGCTGACGCAGCCATTCTAGGTACTGGTCATTAACTCTCCACAGTGACAGTCCCTTGCGGTGCCCTCTAAAGTTACTGAAATACAATTTCTAAATAATTTCCCACATTGTGATCATGGTAGAGGAGTAAGATCTGTCTTGGTCCTTAGATGACCATCTAAGTGCATTTTTCCTAAGGCTGAAACAAAGTGAAATGAATCTAGCAGGTTCTTGGTGATCAAGGTGTTGTGAACTCATCATGTCACTTTAGTTGTCCCTTAAACATATTTCAAATAGACCCAAAACTAAGGTCACTTTGTCAGTCACTGAACTGTACTTACAAGACATGGTAACTTGCCATTTTTGACTTGATTTTTTACTGGTCAGCATCTTGAGTCTTCCAACTAATGTAAAGTTTACAATAATCAGTCCTCAATTCAGTTCTGCTGGAAGTTAAGAAACAAACAAATAAAAAATCACATTTGACATTTAGTTTCTTAGTGACTATTTTCAAGGTAAAGAAGGAGGGTCTTGGGTTCCATGTGGGGCTTGGTATCTAATGTTGTAACACTGCTTTAAAGGATTTTTATTTTTTATTTTTATTTGGCTTACCTTCTTTGCTCATTTTTTTGTAATTTATTGATTTTAGAGAGAGAAAGGAGAAAGAAACATCGATTTGCTGTTCCACTTAGTTATGTATTCACTGGTGATTCTTTTTTTTATAGAATATTTTATTGTTGTTCTATTACAGTTGTCCCAGTCCTTCCCCCATTCATTGATTCTTGTATGTGCCCTGACTAGGATTTGAACCCACAACTGTGGCATGTGGGACAATACTCTAACCAGTTAAGCTACCTAACCAGGGTAGCTTATCTTCTCTTATCTCATATGAAGCATGAGTTTTCTACCAAATTAGCTACTAAGTGCATTTCAGTAAACATGCAGAAGTACTCAGAAATAACACTGTTTCTATCATTATCACCAAAAACATATTTTCCAAATGACATTTTTCTTTGCATGTGCACTTTCTTATTTTATTCTATTTTTTTGTTTGTTTGTTTGCTTGCTACAGATATCCCTGATCCTCCAGTGGCACCGAATGTGACAGATGTGGGAGATGATTGGTGCATCATGAACTGGGAGCCTCCTGCCTATGATGGCGGGTCCCCAATCTTAGGTAACTGCATGTTTGTCAGTCTGTGGAACTGCCACTAGAGTTGGTATCCTCTATGCACATTAGTAAAAGTATATTAAAAATAGGGCATTTAGAAGAAAATGTATTATACTATCTTTATTATCTAATCAAAGTGAAATACTATATTTTAGGATGCTCTATAAGTACTTGGGGTTTTAATAGCTCTCATGAATATTATTTGATTGCTTGTCTTCTTTTGTGGTTGACATTTATATTCAATATCATATTGAATTATATCGAAACACTGTGAGTTTAACTTTAAACCATTCTAGTCAGTAAATGTCTAGTTCCATAGAATTATGTCTATGGAAAAATTTCTTCTAGAGATAAATACTTAGAAGAATTCTATTTCCATGTGGAGCAAAAACTATCTTTTACTTACTAATGAAGAAACTCACAAAACCAGTTATTTTCATATATTCATACATGACTCTTTGACTTAGAACATTGAGAATATTGAAAAACTTAAGAACTTCTAATATCTGACGAAGTACAATTTTGGAGACCAAGGGAAAAACCCCAGTTTCTGTTTTGTATCACCTACAGGATACTTTATTGAGAGGAAAAAGAAACAAAGCTCCAGATGGATGAGGTTGAATTTTGAGCTCTGCAAAGAAACAACCTTTGAGCCCAAAAAAATGATTGAAGGTGTGGCCTACGAGGTCCGTATCTTTGCTGTCAATGCCATTGGCATCTCCAAGCCCAGCATGCCCTCCAAGCCATTCGTTCCTTTGGGTGAGTCAGAAGAGATGTGTCTTTGTCATGGGAGTCACTGCCCCAGATTATGACTGCTTCCTCCCGACCTCCAACTGGGCATAGCCTGGAAGCTTCTTAGAGTGGTGGGTGAGCAGGAAGTTGGAGGTGGTTAGGAGTAATTTTCTGCTTAAGAAATTTGGTAGAGTTGAATGCCTTTATAATGTTGGCCCTTGAATCCATTCCCAGAATTCCAGTGATGGCTTTGGGTGGCTCTGGTTCTGCTCCCCACTAAAACATGTTGCTGAATGCATTGGCAGATGACTACTCTCTGTCCTTCTGAAGTCATAACCCTGCACCTTGTTGTAAACGCTGTAACTAAAACAGATGGAGAGTCATTCAACAAAGCACACTTGAAAATTAATCTTTGCTTTGCAGTCACTTCTTAAATGTTATCTATTGAACCTCAAAGTCAGTTCAGCAAAGATGAAGAAACAGAAGATAATAGGTCTTCTCTATTTTATGCTAGTAAATCTGTTTGTTTGTTTTTTTTCAGTAGAAAGATTTAATATAAGACGTTGTATTTTAAAACTAGAGTTATGGGAAATTTACTGTAGATCATTAGACCCCAAACTTTGACTTTTTCCATCTTCCTTGGGCCTCCCACCATCCCGCACTAACCTCCCAAAGTGGAAGGAACATACGGCCGCATTGAAGAATTTTCCATGTCTAGCAGATCTTTGCGTTACATACAGCATTTGTTCAAGGAGTCCTCATTGAATTTTATTAAGATGTGGGTCTTCTGTGTATATTTTTATTTGTATCCTGGCCCATTTTATTACCATTTCGTGTGCCATAACTCTATAGTTAATAATTTCTGCTTTTTCTCTCTCTTTTCTCTTTGAAGCTGTAACCAGCCCTCCTACGCTTCTGGCTGTTGACTCTGTAACCGACACGACTGTCACAATGAAGTGGCGGCCCCCAGATCAGATTGGCGCAGCAGGTTTAGATGGCTATGTGCTAGAGTATTGCTTTGAAGGAAGTAAGTACAACTCACTGTTAAAATGAATATCATCATCACTAGGTGAGATACGCCCCGCCCCTTTCTTTTGTTTCTCTCTTAGGAAGTCATCTCCTTCCTACTAAAAATGGCAACGAGCCAAAGGTCATCCTTCTAAGAGGGATAAAAATGTATCCCTTCTTTGATACTTGAGGCTAAGAAATTGAGATCCCAAAAACATCCTAGGTAGGCTGCCCAATTGGACGGCACAATTGATCTAAGATGTACGAGGAGGGGGGTGTCGACAATACTCCAGGGACTTCTAGTTCTTGAATGTGTGGAAATAAATTGTGCCAAAGCAAAATAAAAATCTAGTTAGGAAGGAGCAAGTTGGAAATTTTGAGCCCTATCCTAAGCAGAGGTCAGCTATCAAAAGAGCTTCCTGTTTGGGGGAATAAAGAGCCACTACATGTTTGGCTATCTGGTGATCATCCCCTGCCTTCTTAAAGGGGGAAAAAGAAGAAGAAAAATTAAGTACAACCTTTCAGTGTCTAAGGGAAGCATCATTAAATCCTACATGGAGTAAGAAATGGGTTCCACATGTGGTAGTAACTTCTCTCAGGGGCTGGGTCCATAAAAATATAATCACTTAACTTTAGGAGAAGAAGAGAGACAAGAAAACAATTGCTGATTAATAGAAAAAGAGAATGAAGCATGAAAACGTAGGCCAGAGTGCCAGTTACCGAAAACCAAAAAAGAGATGAAAGTCACTGAAATCCTCTTGTGTTTCTGGTTTCCTACTTGTCATGATTTGAAAACATGTGAATTGGACTGCCCCCGCTCTGGACTCAGGTTCCATTCTGAGCGAGGGTAGGCAAACCACCCACAGGGAAGCGTGCTCACAGCTCCACAAAGGATGAGCCAAGATGTGGCCTCAAAGAAAACTCTCTGGACCCCTGACTTTAACACGGATATCACGTGATGGAAAGACAGACCACAGGGCACATTTAGGAAATCAGGAGCATGAGCACAAATGTACTGCCCCTGGACAAAAAAGCTTGCTAAAGAAGAAACACCCTATGATGAGAAAACTGCTGAGAAAGAAATCCCTGGCCCCTGGCTTGGGGCGCCTATGGAAATGACCGGGGCTGGTCAGGAGGGAAGTAGGGGAGGGGCTTGGAGCATCCTGGTAACAACACTCAGTTCCCTTTTCAGGTGCTGCGCTCACAGAGCACTATGCTTATTTTTCCAGGGCTTAGAAAGCCACTAATCAAAACCGGGGGGGGGGGGACATTATAAGAAAGTTCCCAGAGTTATCCCAGCATGGGAAGGGGGCAGTGTCACTAATGCAACAGGTAAATTCTTGAGCACTTCAGAATATGGTTTATTCCCATTTCATTCCCCCCTCCCACCATTTCAAAAACTTGGGAGCACTTTACTCTGTTATTTAAATATCACCCAGCCAGCAGAAGTTCCCCATCTCATATGTATTGTGGTTGCTGACCACAAACCTTTTGTGTATGTATGAAATAGAGCAAATTCTTTACTCTTTTCTTTCTGATAGGTTTAAAAAGTAAGAAGATACAGCAAAATGATACATGGCTGTCATTTTGATGTTACCCACCTTAGATAAAATACAACGAAGTGTATTTTACATGATTTTGTGTGTGGTCTGTGTAGATATATATGTATATGCACATATACATATATACAGGTACACAGTCATTACTATGTATATTTATTTATTTTTTTTTGCCACATAACGTTTTGGAATTAGCTTTCTATGGAACGTGTATATCTTTCTTCTTGCAATCTTTCCTCACTTCCCTGATGCGGCTGATCTAGTCTTCATTCTCTTTTAATGGCTGTTATCCTCCAGACTAATTTTCTGTAGTGCTTAATGCTTTTCGATATGTCAGGTTTTATTCTGTAAGAGAATTCTTTCTTTTATAAGATGGTGTGTTGGTTTTGACTCTGCCTTTCTCTAGTTTTTGGTTTTGTTTTGTTTTCTTTTTAATGCTTGCAGCATTTTACTCTTTGTTTTCTTCCTTCACTCTAGCTCCTTCTTCTCTTTTCTTCCCTCAGTTTAAAGTGGTTCAAATGTGAAGGGATCGGCTTTTCTCTGTTCCCCTCTGATCTTGTTTCGTCTGTTTTCTCTTGAAATTTTCTTCTTAACTAGTTCTTTGCTCTTTCGTGCACGTATTCTGTCTCCCGATTTCACTTTCTCATCAACTGCCTCTTGACTATGAGAATATCAACACAGTAGCTCCCAAACCGACCATTGGCTTAAGATGTATCTCTCCTTCAAAGTCCTAAGTAATTTTTATTATTCACATGCCCTCCCAGCCACCACGATATTCTGGCTTCCTGCTCCTTCTCCCTGATACTCCTAGGAGGGTTGGAATAAGAGTCAGGATAAAGTTCCACAGGGACCAGTGCAGTTCCCAGTCTCCTGATACCCAGAAAGTCATCATCCCAAACCATGGGTTGTACGCGTGACCACCCTGTGAGCCAGCAACATTTCCTCCACTCTTGTAGAATGCAGGGACCTGCGGGCTCAATTTGTTTTCCCCGACCAAGAGCTTGTTGCCTGGCAACCAGGGGCTGCCTCCTCAGCTGCTGGGGCAGTTTCCATTTCCTTTGAGAACTAGAGCCCTGGTAAGACAAGAGCTGGCTTTATTACAGGTGCCCTCACCGCCAGACGGAGGCAAGAGCCCCACTGCGGGAGCACTCATTCCCTGGGGACTCAGGGGACCCTCCCAGGCCGGGGTAGCTGGGGCAGGAGCAAGGATGGACTGTTCCTCTGCGCACTGCTCCCCTGTGGAGTCCAGGGCCTGCCCCTCCTTTCTCTTCAGGGTCTTGCTTGTTCTTCTCTACCTCTTGCTCCCACAGCTGGAGGTGCTGCAGCCTCCTTTCTCCTCCTCTTCTCTGTGGCAGGCGCCTCAGGACAAAACCCACAGTCTGAACAGAGCAGTCTGTGCCTCTCCTGAGGAACTGCCCCCCCTAACATGTTTGGTCTCTTCCGTCACTGCTCTGAAGACAAATATCTTTGCATACTTTGCATACTTTACTAACAGAGAATGCTGACTACTGATACAATATTCTTCTGGTGTGAAAGTGGGTGTCTTTAATTAATTTTAATGACGGATTCTCAAAGGTACATCAGCAAAACAGTCTGATGAAAATGGGGAGGCTGCGTATGATCTGTCAGGTAAAGTATTCTCTGAAAGCTCTCACGCTTTCTTACTCTATGATAAAGTTTCTGGGACTGTCCCATGACTGAGCATGAAAGAACACCCACCATCTATACACACAAAAGAAGTCCGTAAAGATGGAGGGAGGTGGGGGGCGGGCAGTGAGTTAATGTTGTGGGATCTAAGCCCTCTTTTCTTTCTGTGTGCATAATGCATACAAACTTTTTGAAGCTGAAATAGTTAATAGCCCTGGGTGCTGAGTTTAAATTCTCTTGATGTTGTAGACAAAGCTACGAAAAACATTTTTAAAAAATCAGAATTTTTGATTGAGGCACAAGAATTGTGCCCACTCCTTATGAGGTCTCGGCTCCTGGGCTGTTAGCACTTTTCATGGATATATGCTTATTTTCTTCACAAGTGGGACGATGGCCAGATTCCTTATGCTCATATTAGCATCTCATAGTAATAAACTAGCCAAGATTAAACAGAGTGATATGACTATAAAGGTCAATGTCTTTCATTCATAAGGGTAACATTTTCCTGTTTTTCTGAACTTTAATGTATATGGATGGCTAAATATCATGGTTACCTCCTTCATTATAAAACTGAATTGGAATCAAACTACTGCCAAATTCTTAGGGACAGATACTATTATGCAGGAGACCCTCGTTTCCTGAATAGAGTTTTTCAGAAACGGCAGAACCTGATTGTCCTTCTTCCTGTGATTTATATTTAGCCAGCATAGGCCATTTTTCATTTAAGTATGAAAAATGCCCACCCACGCACATAGTCTGAATCCAGGCCAAATGATTTAATTATGAGTAAAATACTAATTTGGATTCAACTATACCGGTTAGGATGATTTCTTTCACTAAACAACATTTTGCCTTCTTTTTCTTTTGTGGACTTTAGCTGAGGAATGGATAGTTGCAAACACGGATCTGATCGACAAGACCAAGTTCACCATCACAGGCCTGCCCACGGACGCAAAGATCTTTGTGCGTGTGAAGGCCGTGAACGCGGCCGGTGCCAGCGAGCCCAAGTACTACTCTCAGCCCATTCTGGTGAAGGAAATCATAGGTAGGTGGTGAGCTTTTCAAAATGTTGTCTCCCTTTCACATTATTTACATTTATTTTTTAAACCCCTTTCTTCTTCAAACTTTCCTATTTCCTTGTCGCTCCTTGAATATTGTATTAATGCTTCCTGGGAATTAAAAAGAACAAGACAGCTCTTTTCAGGCAGTGTGGAGGCTGCATAACTTGCTATGAGGACCAGTTAGCTATCCTCACTGGGTTCCTTACCATTGACTTTGGGGCGAGAGAGGGGGAGGGGGAGGGGGGAGAGAGAGAGGAGAGAGGACGCAGTAGTGCAAACAACTCCCACGGCAACAACATGTCTCGGGTGGGTCTGCAAGTTCGAAGCCATATTCATAATACTATGAACACAGTGTTTGACGTCTGCTCTGATGGTGCAAATGCAGTGGTGACCTAGCATGGATCAAGTCAGTGCCACCAAACTGTCATTCTTATCTTCCTCACCATCATGTACTTGCAGTTAAAATAAAAGGGGTAGTTTTGCCTTGAGGTGTTCTGGATGTGGCATAAAAATTTTTAATATTATTAAATCTCGGTGCTTGAGTGCATGTTTTCTTCTATACTCTGTGACAATGAAATGCAAATACCAAAGTACAATGGTTGTCCCTAGAAAAACCCTGGTGCCACTGAGTTAGGGGCTGAACTAGTGATTTTTTTCATGAAATTCCATTTTTACTTCAAAGAATGGCTATGTGACAAACAATGTCTACTCAGATTTGGTTACCTGGCAGACATTTTCTACAAAATGAATGGTGTGAGCCTGTCACTTCACAGAAAAAAATGTATAGTATTTGTTGTCAATTTGTCAAAAAAAAATTAGCTTTTAAGAAAAATTAGAATTTTGGAAAAATTTTATCCACCACCATGGACTTGACAGCTCTCCCATGCTTAAAACTTTTCTGAGGAAATATGTGTTGATATTAACACATGTAATTTGGGGTATTTGTTGAATCAGGAAATGTGTTCACATTTGGAGATCTGCCATAATTCAGTGAAACAGTATTTTTCAAATGACCAATGCACGTTAAAAATCGTGCATGGTTAAAAGATACATTCAAAATGCAAGATAGACCAATGGACTTTAATGTAACAGAATATGAAAAGTTCACTGAAATGGTTTCAGATTCCACATTGCAGCTAACTTTTAAGAAAGTATAGTTTATCGTGTTTTAGTATAGAAACAAAGAGGAATGTTCACAATTGTCTGAAAAGTTTATTAAAATATGTATTCTTCCTGTCTTTATGAAGGCAGATTTTCTTCATATTCTTCAACCCATACAACAGACTGCAACAGATCGAAGGCAGAAACAAATATGAGAAGCCAGCTATCTGCATTGTCAGGCATTAAAGAGATTTGACAAACATAAAATAATGCCACTTATATCACTAATTTTTTGTTAATGTAAAATATGGTCTTTCCATTAAAATGTTATTTATGTTATTATTTTTAAATGAATAATTAAATATTCAACATTTCTGTTTTGTTTTTAAATTGTTTTTCAAAGTATAAGAGAAAGTTTAGTTAGAAAGCCACAGAGGCAGAGCATAGGCGTTCAAGACTGACTGCAGGTTCTCATCCTGGCCGTGTCACCGAGAGCGAGTTACTGAAACTCCTGTGCGCCACTACCCTTATCATAAAGTAAAAGCAGAACCCAGCACCTACGGTGGCTAAGAGGTTTAAATTGGTCCTTTCATGAAGAGCAGCTAGCCCAGTGTCTGTCACATACGTGCTCTTATGTGATGAGACCTGTGTCATCCCTGTGAGCCTGTGAGCCTTTGACTCCCTGCTCCTGATGGGTTTGCAGCAACATGTTCTCATGTCTGCATGGCATTGAATTAATGGACACTGATACCCCGTAGGCTAGAGGTCCCTCTTGTGTGCTTCACCATAGTCACAGAGAGAAAGTTACTATAAAGTTCCAGCAGAATCGTCTCAACAGCAAGGGCTCAGTGTTAAAACTTTTTGTTTTCTGGTAAAAAAAGAATGGAAGGAAGAATGGGCAGTCCTACCAGCTAATGTGGTGTCTGTAGACCTTTAATGGATTGTTTGTTGGAGAATATGCTCACTGTTAGAAACTATGAAAAATATGTACAAGATCCCAAGAGAAAGTTTGGTGTTTTTCTATAATGTTGCTTTAAGCTTATAATGACCATAAAAATAGGAAGTTGCAGTAAAATCAAAGAGGTCAAAGATAAATTTTGTGGTGTTAAACTGTTAAAACATCTCTTCGAAGAAAACACTTGGAGCCGAAGTTACTGTATGTAAACTATTAGTGGTGCATCTAAGCCGCGCTGCAGAGATGCCGACACGGGAGATCCAGTGAGCTTCCTGTCTGTGTGCTGACGACATAAGGCTATGTCCAGTGTACCATACTGACCACAAAATTGTGCTATTGTACCCTCACTCAGAGCCTCCAAAGATTCGCATCCCACGGCACCTGAAGCAAACCTATATCCGCAGGGTTGGAGAAGCTGTCAACCTGGTTATACCTTTCCAGGTAATAATTCAGGGGTCACTCATTTTCTCTTTCAGTGCTGGGGTATTTAAGAAGAGAGAGAGATGCTGTAGTGTTGATGTTCACCATGAGTCAGGATTTCCTCAGGGGGATAGGTAAATAAGGGAAGAGATTTGGGGAGTGATAATCTGCCATGAAAGAGAAATCTATAAAACTCTCATAGTTTGTCTTTCTTCATGACACAAATGAGATCTGAAGCTCTGGGGCTATCGTGGGGCAGGAGGAAACATTGAGGACACATCAAAACCAGAAATGCTTGAAGATTCTTTCTGCTCTGGTACAGCTACAAGACTGACCTTCATTTGAAGTGAAGTTCTCAGTGTAACTGTCAGGAAAACGACATGTGGTTCCTTCCTACAATTACTCCAAGCCAAAGTAAATTCCAATAAGGGGACAGCTAAAATTTGATGTCTCCATGCCACTAACTGAAATATGTGACCATTGATAAATCATTGCTCCAGTGAAAGAATTTGTTGTTTATAAGATTAACCAGGCTTTGTCTGCGGTAATCAGTTTTGGTCTTATACACACACACGCACACACACCACCACATACTGCACCACCACACCCTTACTCATTTGACTCCTTTTTTTGCCTCTAGACAACGCTGTTTAATGGAACTTTCCGCGATGGTAGAAATGTCCTATATATGCGCTATCCAATATGGTAACCGCCAGCCATTAGGAACACTTGAAATGTGCAACTAGGAACTAGTATGAGTTTAAATTTTCCTTAATTATAACTAATTTTAGTTTAAATAGCCACGTGTAGCTATAATATCAAGCAGCATAGCCTTAGAATTAGAATTTAGGACCCTGTACACATTTGAACACATGCACAAATGCAATGCACACATACACACGCACACATACAGACAAGTTCGTTCAAACTCAGAGCCCCTGTGACCAAACTACCTGGACAGTCAGTTCAGGCCATCCTCATCGAACTCAGCGCCTACACCTTAGAAGAGGAAGTTACCTCCTGTAAACACAGTATGTGAAATCAGAATGAAAGCCAGGGAGGATGCAGATGTAAACAGCAGAGGGAGAAGGAGATGACTCCGCGAGGGCTCCTCCCACTTCTCTCCTCCCACAGCATCAGATAAAGCCAAGAGCTGGGACAAGACAGGCACTTGGGACACAGACCCAGCCCTGGGCCAGGTCTGCTGAATCATTTCTACCACTTGGGTTCATCCCAGCTCCCAGATCATGGGGTCTGTGCATTTCATTTCTGTCACTGGGTCTGAGATAGGAAAGAGCACGAGAACAGGGACCTCATAGGTATGGCATCCCAGGGGCTGCTTAACTGCCAGGAAGGGGTGACAAGACTGCGCCATGTTTGTATATCTGTGTAACCTCTAGAGTTCTCAGAAACATTTTCTCATTTAATTTGGAAAAAAAGCACTTTGTGAGGCAGGAAAGACAGATTTCCTTATCCCCACTTGAGAAGGGAAGAAGCCGATGGTCAGAGGAGTTAAGTGAGTTGCCCAAGGTCACACAGCAAGGAAATGGCAGTGCCAAGAGCAGACTTTATGTCTCCTAACACTCAATCCAGTCCTTTTTTTACTCCATATATTATCAGAGAGCTCAATTTTTCTTCCCCAGTAGCTAACAGCAAGTTGTACATTTAAGGAAATAAGACCTGCAACTGCTTTTTCGTACGTTCACAATAGTGTTCTCTACTTCCCATGTGCAAGTCTGAGCTCACCCAACTATTCTTTAGGCTCTGTGGGCAGAGGTTTGATGTGTGTCTCCCACATTGTTTATCGTAACCCATCAACAAGCCACATCGGGAGCTCGTAGGAAGGCTGTGCCTTACCTGAGTGGCTGTATTAATGCCTGGTTCCCGTCTGCAGGGGGCCTGGGTGCTCAGGAACCCTAGGAAGGTCCTTTGTGATACAAACTGAAACTCATGTCCATGAGTGAGATTATAATTTCTCAAAGTCTACTCTTAAAGAATAGTTTCAGCAGCTAGAAAAATAAAAAAGAGAATTATAAACAAGTCTGAAATGAGCAGCAAAGTGGAATAATAACCATTAACATTTAGATAATATTAATAAAACACTTATGTAGCATGCAGAAGCTTTCTAAGGACTTCATTCTTCATAACCACCCCAAGAGGTAGGTAGTATGTTTGCTCTTGTTTTACAAATTGGGAAACTGAGGCGCAGGGAGTTTAAGTATAACTTGCCCAAGGTCACGCAACTATTCAGTGGTGGGTCAGGATCCAAATACAGATGCCAGGGCCCCAGAGCCCATACTCTTAACCATTGTGCTGTGTTGTGTGGGCTTTGGAGGTCCAGACACACGGCTGTAAAATCAGATTCTAGCACTTACTTAGCTGCAAGGCCTTGGACAAGTCATTTAACTCCTTATCCAAAAAAATGAGGATAATGATACTAGCTTAATATGAAGATGATGGAAAATAATGAACTTCGTGCACCTAACATAGTGCCTCGTACACAGAATGCAGTTAAGGCAGTGAGTGTCACCGTTGCTACCCTGGGTGCCCACCGCCAGGCTGTTTTCCCACCTGGCCTTGCGGAGGGTGAGCCACTGTCATTTTCTTGGTAGTTGTGAGAAAAAGTCTTGAGACAACCTGACGTCCCTCCCCCTCTACTTTTTCTATCTTTGTTTTTTAGGGAAAGCCAAGACCAGAATTAACTTGGAAGAAGGATGGTGCAGAAATTGATAAGAATCAAATCAACATTCGCAACTCTGAGACCGACACAATCATATTTATCAGAAAAGCAGAGAGGAGCCACTCAGGGAAATACGATCTGCAGGTCAAAGTGGAAAAATTTGTGGAGAGCGCATCGATTGACATCCAGATCGTTGGTAGGTTTGGAAGAAGGAATTAGAACGTTCTGTCAAAGCAGTATTGGGACTAATTGTCCTTGTCATTGAGGCTTAAAGTAAAAATTTGTGTTAGGCTGGCTTGACATAAGATTCCTTTTTAAGAATTTTTTAAACAACAGAGAAATTAGTAAGATTTGTTTGCATTTCAGAATAGTTTTTCACTGACTAAAAGGACTCGTCATGGGAGACTTGGGGCATCTTTGTTAAAGAAAATTAATGTATATACTTTTTAGTGAAAACCATCTGTATTGCTTTACAGTCCAGTCTCTCCTCCTCTGTTTCTCAACTCGTCAAGGACCAAACTATTTCCTGTGCTGAATTCTTGCACAGAAAGCATTGTAGATTCTAGACACAGTTTAACATGTATCTACTACACTTAAAATTTGCTATTAATAAAATTTTAATGGAGAATGAAGAAATGTTTATTAAATGGAAGGAAGGTGTACCAAAACAAATTTAAACAGTTAAACACTGAATTGGCTGATCCTGCAGGGCCACTTAGATACTTACCTGTCTAAATAATAAGTAAGGTGAATTCTTACTTCTGTCCAGTTAGGGGATAGAGGGACAGCCTCTTATGGATGGGCCTCTCTCACTTGAACTGTTCTATACTTTTTGCAATGTCAAGAATAAATTTAAGCGCAGAGCTAAGAAGCCTTGTTTCCAACCATTTTTTACTACTATATTTCATCAAATTTCCTGAAACTAGAGGTTTTCTCACCAAAAGAGCAACTTCCTGTGACAGGCCTTCATTTGGGGGAAAGTTCATAGCCTTCAAACTAAGCTCTGTTTCCTTCCTGGCTAAACCTTCTTGGTTCTGACCTGGCTCCATTCTAATGGAAGCCCATGGAAGCCTCTGGAAGAGCACTGCCTTCTGAAACACAAAGAGGGACATTCTATATTCTACTCTGTCCTGTGGTTATTTAACCAGGTAGTGGTGCATGCCTGCTATATCCCTTGTACACTGAGAGTGGTCGATAAATAGGAATATCATTATTCTAATTATTTTATTAGTTCCAAATGTATGTGTCTGCCATGACTATGAAAATCTATCAAAGCCATTTACTGTTAGGGAGGAAGTATTTGAAGAGTCAATGTGAACTTTGAAGACCAAGTTGACCTGAGGTGCAGCTGGGAAGTTGGATCGTAGGACAGGTTGGTGAAAACAGGAGATAGAAAACTGTGGTTGTAGAAACTTGTTGTTGATAATAGTGGAAAAGAAGGGAGGAATATCACTGTGGCTCTACCAACCTAGCTCATGAAGACTGCTTGTTAAATTGTGTTTAAAAGACAGAAAAGTCTTACCTGAAAACACACCACGGTTTGCTCTTTTCAGTCTCACATTTTATATTTCCTATAAAAGTAATTACAATTGCATTTTAATATACCTGAAAAATATTTAAGGACAGAAAGGGTGATGCTTGCACTGAGAAAGAGAATAGATGTGAAATTCCCTGAAAAAAATTAAGAAACACTGTGGAAATATGTAATATAGGGTAAGGCAAAAGTAGGTTTACAGTTGTGAGTGTGCAAAAAAGAGTTTATTCTTGTATTATTTTCCATACAAACAGCTGTAAACATATTTTTGTCCTGCCCTGTATAACTATTATCCTTTCTTGCACTTGTGTGCATGATTCGATTTGGGGGACCTTCCCAGTTAAAACTTAGTTTTCTTGACTCTTTGGCCTTCCCGAATGTTACTGAAATTTACTGGAAGGTCAGAAGTCACAGAAAGGACCTCTGAGGAAACTGAGAAAAGATTTTATTTCCTCATTAGTGTACTTTACTTACACTAAATGGAAACGCTTGATAAATACGAATAAATCTTGGAGGGAGAGTTGAAAGAGTAACAAAAACATGTTGTCCTCATGCCCGTTCAAGGTGCCTTTCGGGTGCAGCAGAGAAACCAGCCCACAAGCTGTGGGCTGAGTGACTTTCACCAAAAGTTAGAGCAGCTCAGGCCAGGAGGGCTCTAAATTTCAAGTCCAACATCAGCTTGCATTTCCAATGAGGCCAGGGTAGCCTTGTGATTCAGTGCCAGTGGGCTGCCCCAGAGGGGTGGTTAAAAAGGTTTGAGACTTCATTTCAATTTTCTTTTCAAAATCTTTTTTTCCCATGAAGGCGAAATTGAAAAGTTCCCAGATAAACTTAGCTGGGGTGCATTCCATTTCTCTGAAGTTTAAAAGTGGTGAAAGAAATGTGGGTAGAAATGCAGGGAAGGAGGGACATTTTAAAATACCCTCCTGCAGCAACGCGAAGGTCGGGAGGGAAAGTGACCTCCCCAGTTATGCCGTGAATTTGTCCTGTAGACCGTCCGGGGCCACCTCAGCTTGTGAAGATTGAGGATGTCTGGGGAGAGAATGTTGCCCTGTCATGGACACCACCAAAGGATGATGGAAACGCGGCCATTACCGGGTACACGATCCAGAAGGCTGACAAGAAGAGCATGGTAAGGCCCGGCTTTCTGTGGTTCAGCAGCAGCAAAAATCACGCTGCATCAGAAGGAAAGGAGGAAGCATGAGGTCCTCTCTTGTGAGAAACCCACAGGGGCCACAGAGAAGTGAGGTGACCTAGTAGAAAGCGTAAGGCCTTTGGGGCCACAGAGAGTCGCATCGGAGCCCCAGCTTTGCCACTTAAGACCAGGTATACGTGGATAGTCACTTAACCTCTTCAATCCCTATCTTCCTCATCTATAATGTAGTTTCACAAATACTTACTTTGCTTGGCTACCATGAAGCTAAAATAATATAAAGCCCCTGACACAATGCTCAATGGAATTTAATAAATTCACTTGTTCAACAAATATTTACTCACTGGATTCTGATTCAGGCTTACACCAATGCAACTCTTTCTCCTTGTACAATAAAGGTTCAATAGCATGGACAAAAAGACACTAGTTAGAAAAGAAAGATTCTAAAGGGAACAGCATGTGCAAAGGTCCTGAGGAAGGAAGGACCTTAGGACATTCAAGAAGCAACCCAGCTGGAGTAGGAATTGTTATTACCCATATTTTATAGAGGGGGACACTGAGGCTCAGAAAGTGGAAATGACTTGCTCAGGTCACGAGAGTTTGAATGTCGAAGTGCTGGTCCTCCTGAGTCAGAAGCCAGCCGGCACACTCGACTACTGCCCTGCCTGTACGTGAATGAAGAAATAAACGAATATTCGGACACATGATGGCATAGAGCCTTTTTTCACTTTCCTAAGAAGAGTAAAGACATGTTACTGAGCGATATTGATAAGAAGTCTTTAGACATTTATGCCAGTGGTTGGTAGTAAGAATGCAGATTATGAAATTTCACTGGGTTACTAGAACAAGGGAGGAGGATTGTAAAGGGCAGTAATAACAACGTACATTTGTTTAACGCTTTATAATTAATTTACACTTGAGTACGTCGTTATTACTCTCAATATAAAAACTAGTGCTATTTCTCTTTTGGTGAATGAAACATCCCTGTTATTTATTCTAATCACCAGTTGGAATAGTTGTGTATTTTTAGATGATTTTCATCAAATGTTTTTCTTTCAGGAATGGTTCACTGTCATCGAGCATTATCACCGAACCAATGCCACCATTACTGAACTGGTCATAGGAAATGAATATTACTTCCGGGTCTTCGCTGAAAACATGTGTGGCCTCAGTGAGAATGCAACAATGACCAAAGAAAGCGCTGTGATTGCCAAGGATGGTGAGTTAGTAGTGGGCTGGTAACAGGGGGTTTTGGACCCAATTCCAGTGCGTAGAGGTTTGGGGAGTTTCCCGCAGGCCCCAAACAATTCTTAGACACCAGCCGGATGTCCTACAATTCAAATCAATCCTGACTTAGTCTACCCAGAGATAGCATCAGACCCCACAGGTTATGGGCTCAGTCTCACAAGGATGTCCCCACCTCCCACTTCAGATGCCAATTGTAAGTCCAGGTTGTCCCCTGTGCTTGTAACAGACTATTTACCAGAGCTTCCAATGACTTCCTCCTCAGGTTTGATTAGTGTCCTAGAATAGCTCATAAAACTCAGAGAAACATTTTATCTACTGTATCACTGGTTTAAGATAAAAGATATAACTCAGGACTTTCCAGATGAAAGAGGGGCATAGGCCAAGCACGGGGACAGGGTACGGAGCTTCCACGCTCTTAGGGTTCCACCACCCTCCTAGGATCTCCAGGGGTTCACCAATCCAGAAGCTCTGCAGACACGTCCTTCCTGGTTTTTAATGGAGGCTCCATTACATACCCAGGACTGGTTAAATCTCCAGCCTATCTCTCCTCCTTGAAGGCCTGGGGGAGGGACTAAAAGTTCCAACCCACTAATCACAAGGTTGGTTCCCCTGGCAACCAGTCCCTGGGTGGGGTCAAAAGCTACCATATTAATATATCAAAAGATACGTTTGTAGCTCTCCTTGCTTAGGAAATTTCAAGGGTTTTAGGAGCTTGGTACCAGAAATGGGGATGAAGACCAAGTGTATATTTCTTATTAAAAATCACAGTATAATACCAGAAATCTGGAAACCTTGGTTTCCAGTGACTAGAGAAGACTGAGAAAAAAAAGAGAGATGGCAAAAGTGAATAGAAAAGAAAATGGTAAACATTTTTAAATTATGGTAAAAGTTCCCCCATAAATAGTAATTTTAAAAGTAGAATTTTTAGAGGAAAATTATATTATTATTGCATTTTTTAAAAAAACATACAAGCTATAATTCATTCCAGCTTCTGGGCTGTAAGTGTATGAAGTAGCTAAAATTATAGGGATAGGAAAAAGTAGACATTGACTTCTTGAGCTTGGTTTACTTCTCTTCTTGGACACCTTCAGTGTAGCTACACATGAGACCCATGTGTAGCTACATGTAGAAAAAGGTGAAGCTGAATTTCATGCTTCTCATTTCATATCCTCATGAACCACTCCCCATAAAGCTCTTCCTCGCTGCTGTCCCATTCAAACACACCGCTGATCAAAATACTCCAACACCAAATTCTTCTCACTATTTGTTTTGGTTTCACATGATCACCCTGTCCCATGTGAGGTTGGTTGTCCATTTGTACCCTCCAGAATGAATGCCTTGTGGTATTTGCTCATGTTTTTACTTGTTTTTCTAAGTTCAGGGGAGTTTTAATGGAGAGTAAAGTATGCCAAGAATAATATCCTCTCAAGCCAATTTGTAAAATTCTAATGCTTGTTTTTAAGGTAAAGTCTACAAAAATCCGGTGTATGAAGACTTCGATTTCACAGAGGCGCCCATGATTACTCAGCCTTTGGCTAACACCTACGCCATAGCTGGTTACAATGCCACTCTGAACTGCAGTGTGAGAGGGAATCCTAAGGTGCCATGTTGTATTTTTTAAAATACGTTACTTAAATTTAAGAATTAACCCCCAAATCTCTCTTTTGTATTTACCACATTATAAATGTAAGTAGTAATATAAACTGACCCTCCAACTGCTATTTGTGTCTTATTCTAGGATGGGGTAGGGGGTGCTGGTGGATCATTAAGTATACTATTTAAAGGCAGCAGTAGGAAATATTTATATTTCTTCAATAAATAAAGGACACCTTCTAAGGAAAAAACAAACCACCTATTTTAAAAAGAACTGAGAGGTGAGGAGATGGAAGTTATATTGTTTCACCTGAAAAATTAGGCAGAAATATTGATTCATCAAGTTTTCTACAATAGATTAAAGCAAATGATGATACTATAATGCAAGGCAGAATTTAAAATATGCTGTATTAAGGGTATAGAGTACCAGGAAGGGAGAAATCACATCCAACAGAAGAGAGTTAGAAAGGTTTCCTGTTGTTGGCATTAGAAAAGAACAACAAATTAATGAATGTTGCCCATAGAGATATTTATCTGTCCCCGGGTGACACTGAGGAAAGGAGCCCTAGAATTTGAAAAATTGCAAACAGTGGTATTTTTCCCAAATATACCATGAACAGAAATAGGAAAGTCAGAGAGAGCATAAATAGAGGATGGAGGGTGATGAATTCATGTTTAACTGGAAGTGATGTTGGTACATCCAAGTAGGAATGACCAGTAAGTGGACAGAGAAGAGGTTCACTGTTCACTGGAGCTTAGGACAAAGGCTAGGGCTGTGACTCTCAGTCCGGGAGCCCCCAAGCATGAGAGTGCTATATTCCACTCCTTGGAGTCAGAGCTCTAGAAAAGAATACCATTGAGGAAAGAGGGTAGCGAGTGAAAAGCCAACGACCAAAGCCCGAGCCTGAATGAACACTGCCACTTAAAAGGCTGAAGGAAGGGAACAGTGTGAGCAACAAAGAGGAGGGCCATCTCTAGGGTCTGAGGAAGGCAAAATCATAAAAGAGGTAGAAGAGGGATTGGGGAGGGTGTGCATCTACATAAGGAAGGAGAAGACAATATGAAAAAGGAGTAGAAGGTCAATGATGTCAGATAGAGTTCAGGGGTCAAGGAGAATGGACTCGAATCCCCGGGCGATTGGGTTACGATAGATCTTGAATTATCTGGTTGGAGAAGATCCATTACCACTGGACGATGAAAACAGATGTCAAAGGACAGGTTAAGTGATGAGGAGGCATATGCAGCCCATAAATAATTAGAAAAAAGTGTCAGGAAAAGGAAGTAAAGAATATTATTAGATGGTTATGACATCTTAGTGAGGATCCTCTGAAAAATTCCCAGCAATATTTAGTGTCTTGGATAAATTAACCTCAGGGCCCTGTAGATCAAATTACAATGCAACTGAACCCGCTTGGGAAGGTCACCCCAGAGCGGTCCTGGGAACAAACCCGGATCGCTTCTTCAGAACTGCTCGTTGCTCTCTTGCCAGGCACGAAGTAGCATTTACCTTGAGAGAAACAGTGCTCAAGTGGATGTGGATTCTTCTTAGATGTGTTTCTTTCTAAGCCGTGCTTTAAAGTTCTGTCACTGGCTTTGATGGCCTGTAACTACAGATATGTTTTGACCTAATTTACTTCAATATTAACTTCAGCCTAAAATAACCTGGATGAAAAACAAAGTTGCGATTGTGGATGACCCAAGATACAGGATGTTCAGCAACCAAGGGGTCTGCACACTGGAGATTCGCAAGCCCAGCCCTTATGATGGAGGCACTTACTGCTGCAAAGCTGTCAATGACCTTGGGACAGCTGAGGTCGAATGCAAACTGGAGGTGAAAGGTATGACATCCAAGATCTTGGGTATAGAATAAATAAAATAAAATCATTTAACTATTGTCCTTGCTGCAAAATCTAAATTGTTTGCCAAAATGTTCTGGGGTGGACGAGGAAGGGGGAAGAGAATTTGGGGAGAGAAAATGTTTTTACATCTTGCATTTACTCGATTTATTTGTGATGGTTATTTGATTTTTTAAGTAGACTTATTTTTATCTCTTCCAATTCTTATAACTAAAGAAATATTGATTACAAGGGAATGCTGGTGTGTGCACAGCATGGTGAGAATAAATTAAGTGAAGAGGGTATTATTTTGGTGATGTAGTTCATCTATATAAACAGATGCAAAACTTATCTAATAACAGGAATTTATACTATTTGAATTAGTTCACTATTTGGGGAAGCTTTCAGTACTTATGGGTCAGCTTGCTAATTTAGTGTAGAATATTACATATGTAGAATATAGCATCCACATATTTTAACCAGCTACGTTTAAAATTTCACTTGAGAACTTCCATTTACAGGTCTGCATTTCATTTTTACAAGTTTTCAAAGAATATAAATCAAGAAAACACATAAGGATTGATGTGGTAGAAAAGTTTCAGTATAACCTGTTCTCTTAATTGATTTTCGTATTAAGTATAATTTTTATACTAAAGTTTTATTTTTGACAATCAAAACCTACTTTGGAACACCATGAGATAATAGGTGACATGATTCTAATGTCTTTTCTCTCTTTCTTATTGTATTACCTTGCCTTTCTGTGATAACCAAAGTCTTTTTGCTACCTCTCTGTAATGAAGAAGTTATGATAGAAAGACAAATATATTATTTCACTCACATGTGGAATCTAATGAACAAACTGAACTAATAAGCAAAACTGAGACAGGTTAATAGATGGAGAACAGATGACAGCTGGTGGAGAGAGGAGATGTTAGAGGGTGGAGGGATTGAGCAAAAGGGAAAAAGGACTCAGGGACATGGACAACAGTGTGGTGATTGCTACGGGGGAGACGGGGTATAAGGGGACTAAATGGTAATGGGAAAAAAATGCAATAAATATTAAATAAAAATTTTTTAAAAAGAAATTATCTAAAATTCTGAAAGATACTCTTGTAAATATTTTTAGAAAAAAACATAGTAAATGCTTAAGATATTTGTGTAAAAAAAGTTTTCTAGTCCTAAATTTCATATAAAGCAATAAAGAAACTTATTGAAAAAAATAAGTTTGTAGCCTTTGTAACCTTTAAAAAACAGTATTCTTTTTCTTAAGGCCTCTATCAGTTCTGAGGTAATATGGCATAGTAGATTCATAATTGAGAGCAAAATTATTTTTTGTTTTTTCCCCTCACATGTAAAATATCTTAGAAAATATCAAACCTTACTCTTGAGATAGTGCTTACAAATTTAAATGTTACTTTTTAGTTTTAATTAGCTTTAGATGCAGCTTATGGTCACAGTTGCAAATACATCTGGTTTCTAAACTCCTAGCCTTATTAATTCCAAGGTATTGTTGGTACTTATGTTTCAGCATCCAAAAAAACAAAAGCCTAGTACAACTTCTGCATGTTTTGAAAATAAGTGAATGTTGCTAAAGATATAAAATGATTATTTCGTAAATGGTTCAAAATTTGGGGTCCTCCATAAAAGATAATAATGTTATGCGGATAGATGATATAGTCTTTATAGTAATTGCATAGTGAATTATATGGTAACTGAATTTAATAATATAAGTAATGTATCCTAGCACATAAGTTTATAGTAAGATATCAGTTGTAATATACTATTGGTAAAAGCTTTTCGTCCTAAAAGTAAAGCCAAGATTGTTTATCATCAGATTGTTATCTGATAATAGGTGACTTGAATCAAGTTAAGCTGTGAAAAATAAAGGTAAGAATGTCGATGGAGAACAAATAAATACTGGTACAAATATTCTAATTCTACAGTGATATATCAAGGAGTAATTACCCCTGGAGAACCACTGTTCCTGGCGGGGCAGCAACAGGTTTTAAAAATTCGTATCCCACTGGATATCTTTCTGTTCCATTCCTCTTACATGAAATCGCATTTTGCATGTAAAGCTTGACTTTCTTCATTTGCTTTTAATTACATTTTTTAGCAGCTCATGGCATACAGTGTTTATGCCATGAACGAGGAAGGCCAAATTATTCAAGGATATTAAGTAATGTAGGAGCTAAGTTTTGTCAGAAAACTAAGTACCATAGAAAATGTCCCCACAAATAAAGCCAGAAAGCTACGTTTGAAGATAACCTCATTTTAGGTATAAGATTATCAAAACCTGGGAACCAATGACATTTCTTTAATATTTTCACTTTTCATATGTAAAGACATATGATCTTCCTTTAAGATAGTTTCCAGTGTAGTTCCCTTAGATTCATGCTGAAATTCAGAAAACTGAAGCTTTTTAAATTGCTAAGTTGTAGGGAAAGGGTTCTAGCATTTTTGATAGGGAGAGGTCACAAATAAAATAGATTCAATATTTAGAAACTTTTGTATGTAATATTTTCCAGTGAAAGATTCACCAGTAGAATATCTGTAACCCATCTATCTGTTAGACATTTCAGATATTTTCATGGGACCAAAGTTATTTAATATATTCACGAACTTTAAAGGAGAGAAAATTCTAGGTCCCATTACTAAATGTATTGAGTGGGTCCCATAGTACATGTCTGACTCTCCCAAGGTGGTAGAGTGGATTAAAAGTTCGTCGGGGCCAGGTAAGCAACCGGATAGAAACTCTAATGATGTAGAGCTGTGCCTGAGTTTACATTTGTTCTCTGAATTCCCAGAGGTAATGTCAGCTTTCAACAGAGGAAAGAATTAGGGCTGATTCTTAAAAATGTTGTAGATTATATAGGTAGTCACTTTCCAGCCTGTTTGTTTAAACCTTTGGTTTATCTAGATTAGTTATATATAATTATTTCAGAATACATATTATAGAATGTGCTAGTCTAATATATCTACTTGATAATTTTGCCTTTTAGAATTTCAACATATATATATGTACACTAATGCTTTGTCTATCATCAATGTTTTTCTTTTGTTGAAAAACACAATATATATATGTTGTAGGGTTTTTTTTTTTTAAAGCTAATGGTTTGGAAGCTCTTACCATAAATATTCACTGTACAATCAAATGGGCTTTGCCACCGATTTAGGCAAAGTGGTTGTGCATATTAATAATTGTTTTACAAATTAATGATCCTTTTGAAGTGACTGGATCCCTGCCCTTCATTCCATGCGCTTCTATGTTCCTACATCTTTCACATGACTAAGGATTAATGAAATCATCTCATCATAATCGCGACCATAATTTCATCCAATGAGTACTCAACTCTGTTAGCACTTTATTAATGCTTACACCTTCTCTCTCTCTCTCCCTCTCTCTTTCTCTTTTCCTTAGTTGTAGCACAGTAAGGATTTTTGAATGTATATTATCATCTAAGGTAAGCTTTCATATGGTTTTGGCATATGAAGCTTATGACTGTCATAAGCCATACAAAGCTTGTGGAGTATGGCATGATTTTCATTATGTAATCCAATGAAAATAAACTTTAAAATATCTAACTCTGTAGTTTTTATTTGTATTTCAGTATCTTGAAATTAACAGCTAGTACTTATTCAGCACAACAATCTCCTATTGACATGAAGCAAGTTGTTGAATGCAGTAGAGCATGAATTAAAGCATTTAAGTAGATAGAAATGGGTGATACCCAAGCATCCTGACCTCTTTGCATCAAGGAATGGACATGTACCTAAGTGGCATCATTTCTACCAATATGTGACTTGAAATCTTTTTTTAAAAAGGAGAATGACTTTTCCAAATTTGCATTAAAGAAGTTTTAAGAATGCTCCAATGGCATGCTGTTTTGTCTGGACGTGGATTTATTAGCAAGTAGTTAAGTACTTCTCTAAATGACCATGAATTGTTACGGTTTCATGGGTTCTCTCATGAAAGGTACTTTTTAAAAAATATATAATTCAGAAACATTAAGAGGTAAGTATGAAATATTAGTAGGTATTTCTCTGACCTTCAGAAGGTATTGGATAGGTTTTATTATTTTTAACAAAATAATTTTTTTCACTTTTGACCATGTATAAGCAGCATAAGTTAAAGGAGTAGTCCCTTTTTTCTTCTCCAATGTGCTTGAGTCAGAACTCTTTGTGCTTAATTAAAAAGAACACTAACCAACCAGAAACAGTTCTTCTCACTGATTCGTAACATGTATGCATTTATTCTGCCATTCAGTCCGAGCACGTAAATCATCTATAGAGAATCCCAATACCTCTCCAAGAGCAGTAAATACTCTCTAACCAGTTAGGAATTTAAACTAAGATTAAATAATAGTTGGGAACAGTGGACTTCTATGGGTCTGGCCAGAACTTGCTTTTTCTTCTAGATGTCAAGTGCTTTAAATTCTAAATGTACTAAACCCAGAGGAAGATTTCCAAGTAGGGGCTGAATGCACCTTTGTGACGAACTGGAACATGATTAGTCACATTTCCAGGCAGCTAGTCCGGAAGTATTATCTCACTGATTTTCACATAGACGGTTTTGACTCCGCCTTCTCCTTTTTGCCCTCTTCAGGTGGACTTTCCTTCTGCAGGCTCCTCTTGCAAGGTGTACCTCCTAACATAATTGATTCATATTTGCGAGACTTGCAATCAAGCAATCCTGAGGAATGCTAAGGGCGTGGGCACTGCCTCTGCTCTCTGCTGCTTTGAAATCTGGTTGCAATGAGACAGCATTTTCTGTTTTAACACCAGGCACCCAAGTGTGGCCGTTTTTGTTTTTTTTTCCTCCTCATGTTGAAGAAAAAAAAAATATTTGCACGGATTGCTTAATTAAAAATTGCAAACAAAATTCCATTTGAAGTCAGTGTTTTGATCATTATTGTCTGTGCTTTGTCACTGTACTTTACAAAAAAAATCAAGCTATACAATAAGGAAAAGTGGGCATTTTGGTTTAATTTAATAGACTGTAAATGCTTCTTTTAACCCAGGGTAAAAAACAACAACAAAAATGTAGTATAATACACCACAATCTCAAAATATCCCATTTTTCTTGATTTAAGAGATTTTCTAAGCAAAGCAGAGTTGTGCTTTTCACACAACACTCCTTAACACCAGTGGACCTGTGCCTCTTTCCATCTGAATTCACTAGAAGACTTAAAGTCAAACGAGTTTTCTCAACAGAAGGGGAAATATATTCGATAAACGTTACAATAAATCTGAAGTGTTTGTGATAAAATGACACAGTATTTGTTTTTGTGTTTGGGGCTGTGCGATCAGACAGAACTGAGGACAAAAGGCAGCCTGCCAACCGGCTACCCAACTCAGGCCTGACCTCCAGTGTCACTCTTGCTTTGCATCCTGGCCAAACTCACCAGGGCTCCTGCCAAATCAGCCACAGTGACGGAGAGCCCGTGTAGACTACAGAGCAGCTACAGATTTAGGAATTGCTGATGGCATCCATTCAAAATCTAGAAGCCAAGAACCATTTGTACAAGCCCATAATCTCTTCCCTTTTCTTGGTGTTGTAGAGAAGGTTTCAGTTAAGGGGGCGGAGCAGAAGTGTGAGCGAGGTACTGCACCACATCTCATCTCACCTTCTTTCCATTATTCTTTTGGCCTTTTGTTCTGGGAGCTAAATACATTGTGACCTGTAGATGGGCCTGTGGTGTCCTGGGACAGCATGTAAAATATCTGCCCCGCTCCCTTTCCACGTGAGAGCTGGGAAGCTGTGATGGCGGTCATGCTCCTGAGTCCATGTGGGGCTCCCCCATTTGAATCAGAAAATTCATTTCTACATTATTGACTAAGATATTTAACCTAAAAGAAGTCTGGCTTATCTATAAAGACATGAAGACCATATATCTCTATCGCAAACTGAGTAAGACCTCTATGTGGCAAAACCAGTCAGCGTGGCCCCTGCAGCCTGGTTGCCGGGTCAGAGGCCTGGTGCAGCAGCTGAGCTGGTCGCCTCATTTAAGCGCTCAGTGACCAGTCTCACCGAGTCATGGTCAAGTCGGCTATGCCATTTATAAGCACTGTCTAAAAGTGACTATAGAGCACCCTTACAATGTATCGATTTCCCAGTAGTTACTCGTGTTCTTTAACTGTATTTTGTACCAGATGATGTTATTGTTCTACATATGATCTCTTTCCTCATATTAAGGACACTCCCATACCACGAAGTTCAAACAAGGAAGAAAAAGTCTATTTTAAAACTACAAAGAGCAAAAAAAGTCAGAAACTGTCATTGCTATTAGTTCTCTACAACTTTGTTCTAGTTTTGTTTAAGTTACAGTGTATTATAGAAAAGTTATAAGAATTTACCAAAAATTCTTTTGGGGAACTAAACGGTCATTACATATTTTAAAGGATCACACTTACTTACTTTAAAGGAAAGCTTAATTAATGTTTTCATGTAAATCAATACAGAAATAGGGGGAAAATCCACTAGTTCAAAGAAACATTGAAACAAGGATGTGTGTCCTTAACCACTCTTAAGTTGAATTCTGAAACACTCTGTTAAGCTCAACAGATGACTTGTTGACTATGTGATGTGTGTGTAGCTGTGATAGATTCAGCTAGTAACCCAATCATGAATAAGCCACTTCATGCCTTTAAGGAATTCATATGCATAAGAATAATATAGCATGCAGATGTAAGAGAGCACTGTAAGATTTCAGAAGCTGAATAATGTGGTTTATGTATTATTATACATGTCTGCATCACACATTCTAGTGTAGGACACGCCACATGACTTCATTATTGTAAATCATATTAAATATGACTCTGAGCTCCCCATTAGCCAGAGAAATTGAGAAATTCTCTCCATCCTGTTCGGAAGGTCCTATCTCAAGTCCTGGACCAACTGGAATCTTTCCTGGTGCCTAGAAAATGGAGAGAAGAAAAGTCTCTGCATTTCAGTCTCCACTGGTGGCTGCAGAGATTTCTGTGGTCCAACCAATATGGTGCTCTCCACTTGCTAGACAAGTATGGGAACACTGGACAGTTCTACCACTGAGTACCAGCCCTGGACCTGGGCAAGAAGGAATTCTGCAATTTCAAAAGCCTTATTATGGCCCTTCTCCAGCCATATCTCACGCCCGAGACAGGAAGGCCATAGAACCAAGGGATGTGCCTACTTGGAACCCTTACCACACTGCTCCTTATAGATTGTACCTATGCTCACTGTTAGGGATTTAGTGGGCCTTTTGTCTGTGTTTATACCCCTAGAGAATAATCATGTGCCTGGTATATATACCCTGAGGCCCAAGGGGTGGTTTAGAGGCACCTGTTTGCCGGGAGGTTGGGGTGTGCAGATGTGATTAGAGCTTGTGTATGACTGGAGCATCTACGTGTGAGTGCCTGAGACCCCTCCTTGTGTGGGGGAGGATGAAGCTGGGATCCAAAGAACAGGGAGACAAGAGACTAGCAGTGGGTCACCATACAAAGTCTGTCCAAATGTATCCAGCCATATAATATGAAAAATGGACACATTTATTGAAGAAGATACAAGATAAAAGAAACATGGTATATAGGACAATGACGCCTCAGGCCCCTTCAATGTAGGCACCTTGGGACCTCACACAGTTCTCCCAATTGCCATCAGCTGCCCTGTCACATTTCCCTGAATCTCATCAACAGTCTGAAATCTCTTCCCTTTCAAAGGTGATTTTAGTTTGGAGAAAAGCCAGAAGTCAGAGGGCACCAAATTTGGACTGTGGGGGGTCTGAGTCACCTGGGTGATTTGATGTGTTGCCAAAAAACTCTGCACAGACGTAATGCATGAGCAGTACATTGTTGTGATTAAGCTGCCAATCACCAGTTGCCCATAGTTGTGGCCTTCTGAATCATCCAAATAGTTTCTATGGAGAAATGTTCAAGCTTAATGCAAAAGTTGATGTAGCTTTGCTGCTCAGCTACCTCAGTCATTTTGAATGTGACAGCCACACAGTACACATACTTACCCAATGGTACCTACCACCTCCACTGACTAGTACAGTGAAGTCGTCATTGTTCACGCATACACATTCCAGTCTACTCTCCTTGGCTGCCAGGTTACATCAATGTCGTGCAAACCATTCTTGTTATATTAACAATGGCTGGACTTTTTCCAGACAGCCTTCATATTCTAGCAAATATTTCTGAAGATTCTGATAATTCTACATTCAAACTGGACCTCCCTGGTCATTATGAGGGTATCCTCATGAGGATTACATGACACAATTATTTTCTTAAACATCTGTTAGCTTGATTTATAACTTCTAAATATTTATGTACATGAGTTAAAAAGTGTGAGGTCAGCCAGTCCCCAACCATCTCTGTTCCCTTTGTTGTATCCTTCCCTCTTCTCCTCCACTGACTCTCTCACTTCTCCACTATCATCACTTCCTCCTCCCCACTCACCAAACTTAGAGCTAACCCTTGAACTCCTGCCTCACTTAAGTTCCCCTGAACAGAATTCTAGAAATATAAGTTTGGCCTTTCGAGTAAAATAAGGAATAATAATACCAGACAGTATTGCCAATTGTCCCTATAATATTCATTGATTCTAAATTAAACCCTGCATTTTAAAATTTTTCTTATTTTAGCCACCCTTGCACCAAAGTTTCAGGTGATTGCTACATGTAGATACCTATAAAATCCTTTGTTTAAACTTTGATAACTTGGAATGGCCTAGAGAAACCGGCCCGTCAATGGAATGGCCAGTTCTCCTGATTCTAAGGGCAATCATCACCATCTTAAAGACACATGATGTGCTCTCCCTGACCCCAAATGAACTGACCTGCGCAGTCTCTGGCCTAGCTGAATATTTTTCTATCTGGAGTAGATTACCAGTGACAAAATACCAGGAAGTCGGCAAGACTGTTTAACACTCCCAAAGGGGTTACTCAGAATGTGGCTTGGGGCACTGGCTGACTCAAGTCACTAAAGGAAAAAAACCTTGCACTCTAGTGCCTAATCAACTATAACCTCTTTTTTTCCAAGCAATAGCTTTAGAAAAAAGTTTTCTGTTCTTTGTAGATAATCACTTATACAGCTATCCACAGCAACAGATTCCCTTCACTTATTATTCTACTCTCACATTTATGCTAGTCTTGGAGCCCAAGAAAACATCTTAAAGACACTATACACCAATTTGGCCTAAAACTTTTTAAGTTAATTAAAAAAAAATTACTTGGGGTTACTAGCCACACTGTGGCGAGGAAAGGAACCCTTATTCAGATTTTGTAAGGCATCCCTCTTGGATGACTAGAGCAAAGGGTCATTGGAAAGGAGCCACATTGCAAAATAAATCAAAGCTGGTTTCAAGTCGTGTGTACATTTGGAAAATTCCAGGCACCAGAGAGACAAATAATGTATCCCCTGTATGCAATTGGATAAAGTGTCATTGGGTTGTTCATCCCAGGCCCTCTCCTGAGTGTCCACTGGAGGGTTGCTGTAAACTCAGTTCTAAGTCCTACACTGGGACGTCCCACGGAGCTGGAGGCCGGCTGGATAATAGCGGAGGTTGCCAAGAAGAGGTAGCCTCCCTGTGCAGGGTTATTTTCATGCATTTCTTACTAGTTCATATTAGGGTTCAATAAACATTCGCTAGCAGTAGAAGCAGGAGCTCATTGGTGAGATAAGTTGTTCTCTGGGTGCTTACATGATTATCTAGTCTTCATAATGGCAAGCAGGGACTCTGGCCCAAAGCTGGCCTTCAGTAGCTCCCCTCGCTGAAGAGGCTAACCAAAAGTGGTGGAAAAGCAGGGAGGATGTGGCAGGAAGGGGCTCCATGAAGGCCAAGATCAAGCCGGAGGGAGAAAAGGAGGACTAGCACAGGCGCTTGTATAGAAGGAAGGGCCAATCAGGGCAGCGAGGCCGAAATGAAGCCAGAAAAAGCCTCACCAGACAAGGAACTAAAGAGAGAGGAAGCAGCAATGAGGAAACCAGCGATAAAAGAAAAGAGCACTTACTTGTGTGCTTTACAGGTATTATCTCAGTCACGGCTTTTCCATCCTGCTCCCCACCTGCTGCATTCCTGTTCCCCGAAGAAGGGAAAACCTGGGACCGGATATGAGAGCACAGCCCGAAGCCACTTCCACGGCCTCTGATATTCATTAAAATTTATCCACATATTGTTTTCTTCTCCATGATATAAGAGTGTATTGAATAGAAAAACATTTTTTTCTTCCCAGATCTTCAAACAGATATTGTTCCAAGCATATTGTCAGGAGCAAAAAGAATTCTAGTCTGGGAAATACAGCATCACATTAAAAAAAATCTTCACCAACAACCAACGACCAACACCTTCACCAAAGACCAACAAGTAGATCTTAATTCCACTGGATTTATTGTATGATTGATTAAAAGCTATGTTAAAATATATATGATATAAAATAAAAATATAATATAAAATAGAGTATAAAAATGGATCTTAAACTCTATCTATCTACCTATCTATCTTTCTTTGTCCTGGAAAGAACAGCCTTAAGCAAAATTCAGTCACACCTGTCGGTCTCATCCCTCAACTACCCTGAGTCCTTTCCCTCTTCTTTCTGTCCCATCCTTTCCACCTGGAGCTCAAGAGGGTTGCTTGAGTGATACCTCCACCTAAGCCTTTTAAGACTGTGTGTTTCAGTTCCAAGATACAAAAAAATGTGGTCTGATGCCCAGCAGAATTACCTGGGAACTTGTTAGGAAAGAAAACCCTCAGCTCTACTCTCTCTCTGCAGGTCCACTAACTCAGACCCTGCATTATAACAGGATCTCCATGTGATTCATGTGCTCATTCATGTTGGAGAGTTGCAGCTCCAGCCTCCTTTCACTCTAGTTTTTTGGGGTTTTTTTTTATTTTAAAATTGTTATTCTACTAGAGTTGTCCCAATTTTCCCCCCTTTGCCCTCCTCCGCCCAGCCCACCCCCCATCTCCCACAGTCAATCCCCACACTGTTGTCCATGTCATGGGTCATTCATACATGTCCTTTGACTAGTCCCTTCCCCTTCCTTCCACCATCATCCCCCTCCCCCTTACTCCCTCTCCTCTGGTTTCTGTCAAATTTGTTCCCTGTTTCCATGCCCCTGGTTCTATTTTGCTCATGAGTTTATTTTGTTCATTAGATCCCTCTTGTAGGTGATAGCATGTGGTATTTGTCTTTCACTGACTGGCTTGTTTCACTTGTGTGGACACTTATATGGAGTCATTCTCTCTCAGCTGTCCCAAAGGAAAGGCATTCTGATAAAAAATACCCCTCTTACATCCTTGCCAGTACTTATTATCTCTTGTCTTTCTGATCATGGCCATTCTGACAGGTGTGAGGTGACATCTCATTGTGGTTTTGATTTGCATTTCCCTAATAATTAGTGATGTTGGACATATTTTCCTGTGTCTGTTAGTCATGTGTATGTGGAAAAGTGTTTATTCAGATCCTCTGCCCATTTTTAAAATCAAGTTGTTTTTTTCATTGTTGAGTTACATGATCTCTTTATAAATTTTGGATATTAACCCCGTGTCAGGTATATCGTTTGTAAATGTCTTCTCCCTTTTGGTTGGTTGCCTTTTTCTTTTGTTGCTTTTCTTTGCTGTGTAGCTTTTCAATTTGATTTAGGAGAGTATGTGAAGAAAAGGGAACTCTTGTACACTGTTTCTGGGATTGTAAATTGCTACGACCACTATGGGAAACAGTATGGAGGATCCTCAAAAAACCTGAGAATTGACGCAGCGATTCTTTTTCTGGGCATTTGAGAATATGAAAAGAATATGAAAACATTAATTCAAAAAGATATCTGCACCCCTATATTCACTGCAGCATTACACATGGTAGCCAAGATACTGAAACAACCTGAGTCCATCAACAGATAATGGATAAAGAAGACGTGGTGTATATATACAATTTAATACTACTCAGCCATACAAAGATGAAATATTGCCTTTTGCGACAACGTGGATAGAACTTGAAGGTATTATGCTAAGACAGAAAAAGACAAAAACCATACACTTTCACTCATATGTGGAATACAAAGCAAAAAGAAACTAACAAAGAAAACAAAACAAAAACTGTAATATATTTAAATTTATTAACCTGGAAAAGGATTTTTTCTTAGATTATTAATGGCACTGATAAATTAAAAAGCAGGTATCTCCCAGTTTTCTGTCCAGGAAACCAGCATACTTAAAATGGGTCTTGCCCTCGCTGGTGTGGCTCAGTGGACCAGGCACTGGCCTGCGAACCAAAGGGTCACTGGTTTGATTCCCAATCAGGGTACATGCCTGGGTTGTGAGTCAGGTCCCCAGTAGAGGGTGCATGAGAGACAACCACATATTGATGTTTCTCTCCCTATCTCCCTCCTTTCCCCTCTCTCTAGAAAGTAAATAAATAAAATCTTTTTTTTAAAAAAGTGGGTCTCTGTCATTGTCATTCCTTTCCTGCATTTGTCAGCATAATTTTTCACATTAAAGATTAGGAGATATATATTCAATGAACAGTTTGGCCTGTATACATCCTCATATGGTTCTAAAGCAGGAGTTGTCAAACTATTTTCTGTAAAGGGCCAGAGAATAAATACTCCAGGCTTTGCAGACTATATGGTCTCTGCCACAACCATTAAACTTCACTCTTGGAGCACAAAAGCAGTCAAAAACAATATGTAAGGCATAATCATGTCTTTATTTATGGCACTGAAATGTGAATTTTATATAGTTTCATGTCACAAAAAATTCTTTTGATTTTTTTTCTCAATCATTTAAAGTGTAAAAACCAGACTTAGCTTGTGGGCTATGTGAACACAGGTGGTGGACTGACCCATCTCTGAGGTGTTGTGATGAATCTTACAGGACAAACGTTATCTATCGATAAACACTGCCCGATACAACTGTCTTGAGCTTGTTCTGTGCCTTAGAAAAGTGCACACAGATCAGAACCATGAAGTGGAAACAAAAGTCAAGTGGCAGGCTTATCTCAATTTAATATGTTTATGACAGGACGTCCCCTGTCTAATTGGGTGCACTGTGAGGTAAGGGTTGGTGAACTATCATATGTGTGCAAGTGTGATGCTCCCCACACGCAGTGGGTGGACATCGCCCAGATCCCTGTCCTCTAGTACCACGGAGGCGTGTGTGTAAAATTACCCATTGTTATCTGACTGGCGTGTGTAAAATTACCCATTGTTATTGGTATTATGGTAGACAATCAGGTAGGCAGTCAGAGAGGCATGGGCAGTGCAGGACAATAGGCCAAGTATGGAATGTCACCAGGGCGTTAAGCCCCAGGTGCCTAGCAACTGGCAAAACTGGGAAAACAAGGACTTCATCCCCAGGGTAACCTTTCCTACCCTAGCATATCTAAACCCTCTGACCTTTCATATTATTGGTCATGTGGTTCCCCCTGTCCCCAACCTTTCCTTGCCTGGCATGTTGCTAGTCATGAAGGTTTGACCCCCCTTAGAGGGGGAACAATCAAGGGGACCAGAAAATAGCCCTTGAGCATTAATCCCCCAGGACAATGAGGTTCTGACCTGCATCACATACATCTGGGCCTCAGTTCTGTTTCAGCTCCAGGCCCAGAAAAGTAGCAAAAGCAGACAGGTGACAAGATGGTTGACATCGGTACCAGCTGCTCTAACTAATGTCCTCCTACCCTGGTGCCAACCAATCAGTGGAGCCCAGGACCCTGTAAGGACACAACTGGGGAGCTGATGAATCTTTTGAGATCCTCCCCTGGAACTCCCCTAAAATTCCCACCAGAAGGAAGGAGGAACCACCCCCTCTCCGCCCTGGAGCACACCTGTGACTTTCCCTTCCACCTCCTCATCCCCCCACGTGGTTACCTTTTCCCTTCTCTCTCCTAAGCTCCAAAGGCCCCCTCTTTTCCCTCTGTAACCTGTCTCCTGAGCCCGTTTCTTCTACCCCTCACTTCTTCTACCTCTGTGGCTTTCTAAATAAACTTTCTCTTACAGTTTGAGTCTTCACTCATAATTCTTTCTTAGCCAGAACTCAAGTAGGAGGTTGCTGAACCAAGGTCGGGTTTGACTTCATTGGTCTAACACCTGATGCCATTCTTGCCACTGCCAACAGTATCACATGCTCCGAAAAACTGGCATTTAGGCTTCAAGCATTTAGTCCCTTTGTTAGACAGTGTTTCCAGATCCTGATTTTTAGTTCCAACACCTTGGTCTCTGAACCCTGAACCCCCAGAAACATTCTCCAGAATGAATACATGGCAAGGGCTCCTATCCTTGGGGGTCTGCAGGAAGAATTGTGCTTGTGTGTTCTCAAACAGGACCTCTCTTCAGACAAACACATGGGGTCATCATACTCGTGACCAAAGCTCCCCCAGCCCCTCCACCCCCCAGCTCTGCAGGAAGCTTCGTGGTCCTGCAGTGTAGCTGGCCAAAGGGCAGAGCAAACGCACACTGGGAGAATGGAGTCGTGCACAGACCACAAGTCAGGAACCAGCCAAGCTTCTTAACTGTCCAGCCAGCAACTTCCCTCAGGGGAACGTTACCAGCCGTCCCGGAAGAAGAACTGGACCTTACAGACAATATGCGTCCAGCCTGTGGCGGAGTCAGGGTCCTTGACGCGCCGATTATAAAGTTACTGTCGGCGGGCCCTAATGGTGACCTGGTGGCCTGTGGGAGCCCATCCAACCCTCCCTGACACCTCGCCGGGCTGTCTCCCACCCCTCTGACTTCCCGTCCCCAGGGTGCGGCCCGGCTGCCCGGGGGCGGGGGCCCTGGGACCCGGGCGGCTGGGCCTGACCTCGACCTCGGCCGGCGGAACCGGTCCCACCCAGCGGCGGTCGCGGCGCAGCGGGGGCCCGCGAGCCCCTCCCTCTACCTCTCCCCGCCCGGCGCCCGGCGCGGGCTGCGCTCGATCGCTCGCAGCCGAGGGCCCGCAGGCGGCCATGGCGGCGGGCGCCGGGGCCAGGCCAGCGCCGCGCTGGCTGAAGGCGCTGGCGGAGCCGCTTAGCGCGGCGCAGTTGCGGCGCCTGGAAGAACATCGCTACAGCGCCGCGGGCGTCTCGGTGCTCGAGCCGCCCCTGCAGCTCTACTGGACCTGGCTGCTCCAGTGGGTCCCGCTCTGGGTCGCCCCCAACTCCATCACCCTCCTGGGCCTCGCCGTCAACCTGCTCACCACGCTGGCGCTCATCTCCTACTGCCCCACGGCCACCGAGGAGGTAGGGCGCCCCCCCCGCCCCGCTTCGGCGGCGGAAGGACTCCAACTGCTGTCCCCCAAAGTCCCGCGTCCCCCTCCGGGCACCGCCCCAGCTGCGCCGCGGCCACGCAGCTGGAGGCTTCCAGGGGAGCGGGGAGAACCCCGCGTGGCTGACCTCGCGGGGCGGCGGGAGTGGGGGGGCGGACACCTCCTCAACTCCCGCGCCGCGCCCCCGCCCCCACGCCCGAGCCAACCCCGGATCGCCAGGAGGTTAGGCTGTCACGCCGCTACCCTAGTCCCGTGTCCACCCTGAGCCACCCTCCCCCGTCTCCCACGGCGGCCGAGGGGCTGTCAAGGTCACTGCGAGCCACCCGAGGGCCTGCTGCCTGGCCTCCACCTCATCCGAGGCCAGGCTGTGGGATGGATAAGCAGTGGGTTACTTTACACACACTGGGGACCGAACGCCCCTGTCCTGGTCCTGCCTGACAATAGGGCTTGTGGTCACGTTGGGCAAGGCCGAGATGCCCTTTGGGCACTTAGAATCGTCTGCTTCCCAAGGTTGTGCTAGTGTGATCCTGACATTACCGGTAGCACTGATTCTCCTGATCAAAGAGAAGTTTACTCTTTTGAGAGGTAACAACTTCCTTTTTATTTTTTTTCATGAAACACAAACTAAAGTATTATCAAGGTGATAATCCTTATCACCATGACCCAGGATCATAAAATCCAACAAATTTTATTAGCAATGAGTCTTTGACGTATGTCCCAAATAAGAAGTGTAAATAATGTGGGCTTTGCACAACTGTTTATCAGAAGCACCCCTTGAGCTAAATGTGGAGGGTTCTGGAGGCAGGGGCGGTTCTCTTGTATCTAGAGCTTTTTGGAGTGCAAGGATAAATGTTATATTGCACATTGTGACATTGCTTTCTTATCTTTGCCCTCCAAATAGTGAGCTCTCTTCAAACTCATATTTGAGTGTAGGCCCTGTGGGGAACTAATGCTATTTGAGTTTGGATAACAAGAATATAGCGGAAATATCTCATGTCCTCCATATATGCATCCATTTTTTTAAATAATGGAGCCTAATTTTAAACAGATCTTGCCGGCTGCTGGTTATGTTTATTATAGATGATTTCTTGGCAGACATTCATATTGTTACTCATTTCCATATTGTTTCAAGAGAGTAAGTTCCTTTAGTTTTTGGCTAGAATGAAAAGAGTGCTGGATTGGAATTGGAAGACTTGGGTTCTAGTGTGGCCCTGCCACACCACAGGGAGAGTGGTTGGTCTGTTTTCCCAGGTGTGAAATAGAAAATCTAACCTGCCAAACCAATTTCACAGGACTGTAGTGAGGACCAAATGATTTATCACATGCAGATAAATGTAAAAATTCATAACTTGCTCAACAAATTAAAAATATTATTATTATTAAAAATGTCCTGAAAATGAGTAACGAAATTTAGTTTTTCTTGGGCCTAGATTTAGCTAACAGTATTTGGATGTTTTTGATATTTGCCAGTTAGATTGTGAACTTTTCAACATTATTAAGAATGATTTGCTGAGCTCTTACTAAGGACAGGACATACAAATGAGTCCAAGAGATTCTCTTTAGGGATGTGGTGGGGAGGGGCGGGGCTGTGAAGGAAGAAGTCAAATTATGATTAATTTTTAGGCTCAGCCACATTTTAAAAAGGGGGGCACTTCCCCGCCCCCCCCAATCAGAATGATCCAAAAAGGGGGAGGGGGAGTAAGGGTTAAAATAATAAGATGTAACCAAGAAATGTTTCTAAAATATATGTCATTAGATCCTGCCTGTGCCTCTAAGTGGTTGAAGCAGTGAGGAGAAACACCATTACAGGATTCACATTGTCTATTTGATAATTCCAGCAACAGCATGAAAGAAAGATGCTGTTTTGCTTTCAGGTCACAGGGCTGGTAAATGACGGGACCAGGCAAGATTCAGATCTAAGTCAGTCTAACACCAAAGTTTATATTTTTTTTACTTATACTACCACCTTCTTGTTTGGAGTTCCTGCCTTTTTCTATATGATATGTAGGAAAATACCTTGTATCTTACACAGTATTTATCAGGCATGGAAACTGCTTTCACATCCACTATTGCATTTTTGTCTTATATCAATGCAAGGAGGCTGGTAAGTTTTTTTTCTTCCTAGAATAGCCTTTCCACCATTTTAGTATTTTTTCTATCCATTCATCTTGAAGAAACAGTAGTACTATATATTTTAATTAAGAGGAAATTGAGTCCCAGAGGGTTGAGAGACTTTAACCTAGCTTGGAACTTGTTTTCTGATTCTTAAACTTAAGAATTCTTCATGCTTTTTCAGATTTGACAGATTGCTTCCATAAAGGGTCAGAAAAAATACATAAGGTTTTTGGATTTAGAGGGTTGGGCTTATCTATTATGGATATAATCCTATCCATAGAAGATTACATATATTTAATGCAGACTACATCTCTATATTAATAACATTTGATCTGTTTTTTAACTACTGTGTTAATTTCTAGGACATGACTGGGGATGAAGGGAAATTAATGGAAAAAAGTTAAATGATTTATATTAAGCATCTACAACAGTGCTCTGAATTGCATTTCACACCACATTTTTGTTAAGGAACTTTCTACTCCAGCCAAATAGAACTGCTACTATACAGCAAGGATTTCTTTCCTTGCCTCTCTTTTCTCTTTCCTCTTCCTTTTTTCTGTCCCATTTCCATCTTACAATGTGCACTTCCAACACTATCTTCTGATGATATATTTCTTCCTTCTCCATGGTCAAATCAACCACTTAATCCTCTAAATTCCAACAATAATAATTATTACTGATGTTTACCAGGTATTGACTATGAACTAGGCATTATTTTAAGCTGCTTTTGTCTATTATCTCATTTAATCCTCTCAAGGACTTTATGAAAAGGTACTATTATTATCCCCTTTTTATAGATGAGGAACCTGAAGGAAAATTAACGTCTTCCAGGGTATGTAGCTTTAAATGGAGACCAGGACCAGGATTCCAAACCAGAAAACCATGCTTCCACCGCAGGACTTTGTAGTCCACCTGTGGCACTTCCCCATTTCGGTCATATGTGTTCTTACTGGGCAGGACAGGCTGGCGGATTTTAACTTCAGGCAGCTCTCGCTCATTTGGACATTCTGCACAGCACAATGCCTTACATAAAGCAGAGTTTTAGTAAATATTTGCTGAATTTTTGACTCACGAATGAAACTACACATTGTAATCGGGAGATTATCTTGGTCTACCCTTATCCAGTTTTGGCAGGTTTTAGATGAAATACTTACTAGTTCTTTGGTCCGGGTAACTTCCACAAGAGTAAGCAAGAGTTGGGGTGAGTACAGAAAGCAAGAACTGTGTTGCTCCCTCCTCACCTTAACGAAAACTTCCTATCTGAAGGCTGTTCTGCCCTTGGCGCCCAATCTTTAGCTGCCTGATCCTAAAGTAGAATCACAGGCTCCTATGGTTTGAAGGACCTTAGGGCTTATTTAATGTAATTTCTACATTTGCATATGAGAAAACTCAGTGATTTGAATCTGGAATCTGGTTCTCGAAGCTCCAGCCTAGTAGCATTTATCTACCACAAAACCCTCATGCACCTGTTTTGGACTGGTATAAACTGTGGCTCCATTTTAAGTTTACTTGAGTAATTGTTTTTACTCTGTCTTTTGGTCTGAGTATATAAATCCATGTCATGTCTCTTTAAGAGTATGTTTGTAGCAGACAGGTGCTGTAAACAAAAAGCCAGTATATCTGAGAAAGCCAGAAAGACCTTGAGAATTGTTTTATTCCCTGTCTTAATAATTCAGGTTATAGTTGCCTTTGCACTATAATTTGTTGGGGGAATAATAAGAAAAAGCAATAATCTGTAGATTCCTACTCAATTTTTTTTACAGGTTTAATTTCTTTGAAATCTAGTATATTTCCTTTTTCATCACCTACTTTCCTCTTTTTTTTTTTTTTTTAATCAGCTCAGTAACTTACCAAGCATCAGTTATTAAGGCAGGACTCTTGTAAGGCACTGCTTCTCTAAAACAAAATATAAACTCCGAACTTTCAGGAGGTGTAGGTTCTATAAGCAGTGCAGGACTTGAGTGAGGCAAACAGGCCCTCAGGCCTCAGAATTTAAGCAGGCAGCTGCTCGGCCCTGAGGATAATGCCTCCTTAAATTCTGTAGCCAGAGTGCCATACCGTAGTCCCAGCCCTCTCTAGAAGGAGCTTTCTGCAGGCCATGTGGAAGCAGCTTTGCTGTGGGGGTTTTCCCGTTGATCCCTGTGGCTTTTCTATACTTGATTCCCAAGGACTAAACTGTTCTTCCTTTAGAATCCTGGTTCAAGTGCAGATAAAACATGGCATTATAATGTATGGAAAGAGCTTGAAATCCCACTCCTGGTATAATAGTTGACCTGGGCATAAGGCTCTGGCCACTGGGGTTTGTGATGTTAAAAAACAGATGTTAGAGCACCTAGTAGAGGTGACGTTGGTAATGGGTCTGGCCTTGGGAGTTCTCTTCATGCTCCTCTTCCTTCCTGTTCCTCTTAGCACGACAGAGTCAGGCATTTTCAGCAAGAACTCTAGTAAGTATAGTAGAGGAGGTATTACAAAAGAAAAAAAGACTATTCACACAAAATATAAAAAGAAAGAAGCCTGCCTTTCAAAGTACAGATTTCTAATGTCATGAGAAAGCCCCACAGCCCTGAAGTGTTGGTTGAACTGCATCTGTCGGCAGGTTTCCTACCCCAAGCTTGTAACCCGCCTCATTTCCTGAAAACGGGTGTGCTCTTCTCAATGTTGGCCCCTAACCAGAGCAGAGGCCAAAGGTCCCTGTTGAAACCATTTAGTCCCCAGGGTCCTTCCTGAATGGCGTGAGAACAGCCTTACCCTTCCTGACACCAGTGCCTCGGGAGCCTAGCGGCTCCTGCGGGAGCCTCCCTCTGTAAACAAGGAAGGGCTCCACCCCGCACAGGTGAATGAACGTCTGAGCTGCATCACAGGCGCGCGGGATGGGTTGCGCCAGTGCCTGATTAGCAGTCCTTTAGAAGCTCCATGAATTTTCTATTACAAAATCACTAGAATGACTCCACTAGGTACAAAGTCCTCCTTTTAACATGACACCATTACTTTTTTTTTTAAACATACGCAAGGTCTGTATTCACAATTTTCTTTCTTCCTGCATGTTATAAATGCAGTTTCTATTTTTATGGAGAGAGTAGTCAGTTGATGTTTGGATCATTGAAATGTCCCCTGACCAGCTGACCCAATAGTTACTGGTTGTGTAATATCTTTTGCTTGTGTGTCAAATCATACCCAAGATTATTTATAGCCAAGAGGTCTTTTTTAAGTATAAAATTTTATATAAATGGGCATTGTATAGTTCCAGTATTTCCTAAGTTTCAATTTGGGAAGATTTTTACTTTTGCGTATTACCTGTATTTTTTTTTTACTATTTTTCTTTCATTAACTTTAGTTTTTTAAAGACTCTGATTTATTCTAAACCTTTTAATAGCCATATTAAATTTTTCCAAAACATATTGGTTGACCAAAAGCCTATATGGTTTTTTCTGTAAAATAAAAGACAAATTTTTCATTTGCACCAATAACTTCACTGATTTGGATATTTTGAGTCTGTTGGCTGACTCCCTCGTGGTATAATATTGATTGTTCTCAATTAATGTCTTAATTTGATCACTGTCAGCCTCAATTGGTCTACCTGTCCGTGGAGCATTGTCCAGCAAGAAATCTCCAGCACGAAGCTTCACAAACCACTTTTGACACGTTTAGTCAGTCACAGCACCTTCTCCATACACTGCACAATTTTTTGTGTGTTTCAGTTGCATTTCTACCTTTCTTGAAATAATAATACATAATATGCCAAAAATATTGCTTATTTTCTTTCATCTTCAATATTAAAATGACTCCACAAAAATTCACCAATTTTGGTGTTTTTTTTTAAGTGCACGCTGATATGACAGCTGTCACAGTACAATCTGACAAAATTGTCTCGAATGAAGTTAAAGACAACTAAGCACTACTAGAGCCATCTTACAGAAAAAGACAAATGAAATTTTTGGCCAACCCAATATTGGAATAAATATTGAAATGAGAAGTTTCCCTGTGAAGCACCTAAAATTATCATAGGTGGTATCGGTAATAACAGTTACCTTAGTTAAAATTCACTGAGTTCCTTCCAGATGCCAGGTACTTTTTTCTAAACCTTTTGCATGTAATAACTTACAGAATTCTCACAATGAGACGAGAAGAGTGATCATTCCCATTTTTCATAAAGGAAGATTGAGGCCCTGAGATAAGTACCTGAACCAGTTCACTCAGCTTGTAATGGCAAAGCAGAGATCTGGATGCAGAGTCCACATTCCTAACCAGTCTGCCAGGAGAACCTGGAGCAAATGTTTCTTCCCTTTGGAAACCATCTTACCTGATAGGTTACTAGATAACCTTTACCTAATAGGAAATATTTAGATCATCGGTAGATTTTAATTATCTAATTATTTAGCTCTTGCGGTATTACAGCAGATTTGAAAAACAGCATGCCTCATTCCCTGGAGGGGATTATATTCTAAAACTGATAGGAGCCTTGGAGAATATCTAGTCTAGCATTTTTATTTACAGAAGACCTAAGAATTTGTTCCAGAAAATACAGTTTTTTTAAGGTCCAAGCTGTAAGTGAAGTTTGTCCAGTGAGCAGAGATGTGCTCTCTAGTTACTTTCTAAGTCTTTTTCTTCCTTTTCCTGATGCATGTGCTCATTCAAACACATACCCAGGGTCTGGCCCAAATAACACCCTTTTTTATTACAGAATCTTTTATTACAAAATCATAAGCATGTAATTCTGTAACGTAAGAATATCACACTCAAGTACACCATCTGACATTTTAGGTGAAATGTTCCAATTAAAACTATAAATTATTACACTCATATTACCCTCCCAACCACACTCAAGCAGGCGTTACTTCTGCTGGACCCTGTATAAAAGGAGGCATGATACCCAGCATGATTAATTGATCTATATATGAGTGTTCTTTCTGATTCAGAGTTATTTTTAACAAGAACAATTGCCATATGGCCTCATTCAGACCTCTGATTTCTCTAATTCTATAATGAGTAATACCATCCTATAATTCAAGTAACTAGAAAAAAGTAAAATTTTCCAAATACTTTTATACAGCTCTTTGTTAGTGGTATAGCTGAAAAGTGATTTAAATTTATGTTTTTTTAATGACTAGACATTATGATTGAGCCTTAATAATTATCTTGTTTCGTAGAGTAAACTTAATCTTTAATGAAATCATGTAAGATTCATCATTAGTGAAGTTATTACTTAAATTGTGACATAGCCACATAATTAAATAGCATGCAGTCATTTGAAATAATGATGTAGATCTGTATGTTTGATTCAGAAAGATTTCTAATATATTGCTAAATTCTGATCTTAAAGAATGCAGTAGATATTATGAAAATTATATAATCTAAAACTTTAAATATTAGGAATCTAATATTACTTGAATTTCTACTTTTTGTAATATTTCCTTCTATAGCCATATATTGCTCTGATATATTCCGATATATAGCCATATATTGCTCCAAATATTCTGATATATTGCTCATGACTATAATTGATAAACCAAGCATAATTTTTCCATACTTAACATCTGAAATTTTTGAAAATAAGTTCACATAAAAACTGGAATTGACTTGGGGCAGCCCTGTCCATCCTGCTTCCTCCTGGGAGTTTTCTTCTGTAATTACACCCTTTAAAATTTTTTTTTTTAATTTTTAAAAAATTTATTTATTTTTAGAGGTAGGGGAAGGGAGGGAGAAAAAGAGGGAGAGAAACATCAATTGCTTGCCTCTCGCCCATGCCCCAACCCGGGGATGGAACCTGCAACCTCGAGGCATGTACCCTAATCAGACAGGCAACCTTTCACCTTGCAGGACAACACCTAACCAACTGAGCCACACTGGTAATTATACCCTCTGGAGGAGACTCCTCAAGGAAGGGTCCTGTTGGGCCTGACCAAGTGGATCTTGAACCTGAGGCCGTTTTTGCAGAGATAACAGGTTAGAAAAGAAGTCGAAAATTTGCAAACTATTTAATAGCCTCCACGTGAGTACAGATGGAGGCGATGACAAAGGAAAAGAGAGGCTAGGTTAGGCTCCTGAGGCCTTGGCAAGACCAGAGCAGGAGTGAACTGGGTACAGGCGGATCAAGTGCTCCTTTTTGTTTTGTTTTGTTTTTTTCCTAAAACAGCAGCAATTCATTCTTTCCCAGTTCTGGAGGCCAGATGTCCAAAATCATGGGATCAGCAAGGCATCACTCCTGAGGAGGCTCCAGAGAGGAATCCATTCCTCATCTCTTCTGGTAGTTGGTGTTCATTGGCCTTTCCGGTTGCACCCATTTCTTATGGCTCACTGCACTTGAATTTGTCTTGTGTGAGCAGGAAAGTGCTTCTCAGCAGGTTTGAAGCCCTAGGTAGTCAGTGAATAATCCAGGTGAGAAGACCCAGTCTGTACAGCCTGCGGCACAATAGAACTCAAATCCTAGGGCAGGTCAGAAGACCTGGGTTGAATCCTGGACCCAGTCTAGCTGCTCATTTTAATGTGACTTTGTCACCATTCCCTAGGTTTCACTTTATCTTTAATAAAAAGAACATGATAACTGCCCTGTCTCCATGGATTGCCTTGATGTTTTGTAAAATAACACATTTTTTAAAATGTCCTTTGGCATGTAAGAAATGTTATTACCGTTCTGACTGTACCTCTTCTAATTACCTGTGGGTCTTCTGTCACCGACTCATGAGTAAACCTTTCATGTTCAGGCCTCTACCAGGTTTATGCATAGACCTCTTCTCTCTTTTCCCAGTTTAAATTACTCCTTCCTCTCTTTACCTATTTATACTCTAAATGTAACTCCTCAAGTAGCCCAGGGAAGTAGTTTATAACTTTATAAACTACTTCCCTGGTTTTCAGTAATTTGTGATGTACTTGGTGGTTTTTTAAAAAGTATTCTGCTTGGGGTTTCTTGAGCTTCTTGGATATATGAGTTTATAGATTTCATCAGATTTGGAAATTTCTCAGCCATTATTTTTTCTTCTGTTTTTCATGTTCAGTCCTCTCTCTACTCTCCTTCTGAGACTCCAATTACATGTATGTCAGACTGCCTATTGTCCTACAGGTCACAAGTGCCCAGTTCACTTATTCTTAGTCTTTTTTCTTTCTGTATATAATTTTGGATAGTTTCCATCAGTAGCCTGATAGTTCACTGATCTCTAAAATGCTGTTAATTTGTCCAGTATATTTTACATTTCAAATACTGTATTTTTCATTTCTAGAGGTTTCACTTAAGTCTTTCATATTTTCTCCTCCCTTCTTGAACATGTCAAGCATATTTATAATAATATTTAATATCCTCATCTGCTAATTCCATTATTCTGTCATTCTGCATTTCTGGGTCTGCTTGTATTGATTGATGTTACTTCTAGATATAAGCATATTCTCCTGATTCTTTTAATGACTAGTAATTTTTTATTGGATGCCAAATGTTGTAAATTTTATTTTAGGGGTTACTTTATAGATTTTAAATTATTATTCTTATTCCTTTACGATGTTCTATTTTGTTTTGGCTACAGGTAAGGTACCTGGAATCTGTCAGATCCTTTTGAGGTTAGATTTTAAGTCTCTTTGGACTGTTCAGAGAAGCTTTTAGTCTGGTGCTAATATGTCCCCACTACTAGGCAATACGCTTCTGAGAACTCTATTCAGTGCCCGAGATGTTACATGGGGTCTTTCTACCGTGCATAGGAGGAACATGAATGATTCCCACCTTGTGTGGGCTTCAAGAATTGTGTGGCTGTGTACTTTCCAGTGATTCTTCCCTTGGTCCTCATTAGTAGTTTTATCTCATTCAGGCACAGATTAGTTTTCAGCCAAAGGTACCCTGGTAGATCTCTACAACTTTGGACCCTCTCTCTGAGCATCTCCCTCTTCTCCCATGTTCTTCTCTGCAAATTCTAGCTGTCTGAGCCTTCCCGAACAATGCCGTGTTCCTCCTCAGCACAGCAAGACCACTGTGCTATGTTCGGGTTCCCCATTCCTGTACTACAGCCTAGAAACTGCCTCTAGGCAACAAGCTAGCGTAGTCATAGGGCTCACCTCATTTGTTTCCCTTCTGCATGAATCACAGTCCTGTATTGCCTGCAATGTCTGAAAACTCTTGTTTCATTTTATATTATTGCTTTCCAGGTTTTATAAGATGAGAGAGTCAATCTAGTCAGTCTCCTGACACTCCACCATGAATGGAAGCAGGGGTCTGTAATTTGTCTTTGTTTTTTAGAGCAAAGACTTACTGAATAATTTAAAATCTAGTGCCTTTTGTGAATAGTATTATATTAAAAGGGTCATGGACCAAGAATCAAAATTAGGTCCTAATCCTTGCTCAGTCATTTAACTCTGTGCTTTTCACAATATGGACTTCTGAGACCCTTTCCCAGATGACTTAGAGCAATTCATTTGATTTCTCAGTTTAATTTCAGTCTGTAGAAGGAAGATTATGAATCTTCTTTATAATTCACTGAGATGCTATAAAGTGTGAACACAAGAAAATGAGTTGATTGGCTTAGATTGAGCTATTTTCAAACAGAAGCTAGCTTATTATCCCTTATTATTACTTAATGTAACTGTTTTTATTGTTTACATGTATTTCTAGGCACCCTACTGGACATACCTATTATGTGCACTCGGACTTTTTATCTACCAGTCACTGGATGCTATTGATGGGAAACAAGCCAGAAGAACAAATTCCTGTTCCCCTTTAGGAGAACTTTTTGACCATGGCTGTGACTCTCTTTCCACAGGTAAATTGACTAGAGTTGTGGGTTTTTAAAAATTATATGCTATTGATTTTGCTATTCCAGTTGTACTGATTTTTCCCCTTTGCCCTCCTCCACCCAGCACCCCTACCGCCTCAGGCAATCCCCCCACCATGGTTCATGTCCATGGGTCATACGTATAAGTTCTTTGGCTACTCCATTTCCTATACTGCACTTTACATCCCCATGGCTATTCTGTAACTACCTATTTGTACTTCTTAATTCCCTCACCTCTTCACCCATTCATCCACATCACCCTCCCATCTGGTGACCATCAAAACCCTCCCCATATTGATGGTTCTGTCTCTGATCTTCTTGTTTGCTTAGTTTGTTTTTTAGATTCAATTGTTGATAAATATGTATTTTTTGCCATTTTATTGTTTATAGTTTTAATCTTTTTCTTAGATAAGTCCCTGTAACATTACGT